>VUQG01010463.1:76330-95714 GCA_015106755.1 Etia nguti | reverse complement strand
GAAAAAAAAAAAAAAAAGTGATCATGTAAACTGTGAGGGAAAGAATAGAGGGAAACAGGGAGTCTAGGTCTGGGTGTGACCCCTGTCATCTGGTGACAGTTCAGAAAAAGAGTCGGGGCATGTTCCCCTACCACCTCAACATCACATGATGACAGCTCGTGCAGTGACTACAGTTCAAGGTTAATACAGACAGAATCACACAAATGAGCCCCCGAACTTAAGACCTGTTCACAATAGTTTAGTCCAAAAGAAAACCAAGACATCATACTCTCATTGCCATACTGACTTTCTTGGCTCAATCTTCTACGTATGTGCATGTCTGCCTTTTTTTTCCTCTTTCAGGGATGATGGCAGAGTGGGAATGTGTCAAAGGGACACAGGACCAGACACCCATGGGAGATACATTCAATCCTGTCGCACTGCCAGAGGGAGACAACAGGAAAGCACTCTCTACCCTCAATCAACCCCTCCCCTCCACCATCCCAGCACTTTCCAGCTCTTGGCCTTTCCCTTTTGTGCATCTGAGTGGTAGTGATAATGGCGGGCTGTCTGTCACGCAAAGTCTGACCCAGATTCACTCTCTGAGAAGAACAGCGAGTGGAATGATGGGGATATCTTAGTCCTGTACCCATAGGATTGATCCTCCCCAGTCGGAACTGTTGGCCTGGAAGACAAGAACGAGCAGGAGAATGCAAAGCCAAGGGCGTACGCTAACCGGCATCTACTACTGGATTCCAATGCAAACCCACAGCAGCCAACTCATTAGGCCAGTAACCAGCAGCAGGGTGTCAAGTTCTTCATAGACAGCTCCATGAAATAAAGGCCACTGAAACCTACTGGGCTGTGGAGGGCAAAACGAAAAAAAAAACCAAGCAAACTCAACTTTAAAGCATACTTTTAAATGTGATTCATGATAACGAAAAAAAAAAGTCAACGTTTGTGCCAATCAGAGAGAATCCCCTGTGGCTGTGTGCACACACTGTTGCATGGATACGGCTACACAGGGTGGTAAGAGAAATCACAGCGAGCTGGATGGGTGGAGACTGAGCACACAAAATGGCTGAAAGGGAATCTTAAGAAATTAAGGCTATTTTAATTTTAATTATCTGTCATCAGCTAAAAATGCAAAAAGAACTAGATTAATCTAAATACACTGTTTAAACTCACCTTCATACTTCTGGTAGATCACAGCATGAAGTGTATGGTGATGTCTAACTGATGCTTTGGAAAGTTTAAGAAATGCTTGTACACAGATACCCAATTTCATGTCATTTTGTCACAATAACTCAGATGTTCTGACTGAGTATACTGGCAGCTTTAAGCTCAGCGGGGCTTGTTTGTTAATTAACACGTGACATGGACATCTCCCCGTCAACTTTGTTATCACCCTCTCAACACTGAAATCTGCGAGAGAGGCTTATTAAGATAAAACAGGTGAAAATAAAAATGTAAAAAGCCAATTAAAATCTCAATGAGTGTTTCCCAATTTACAATCTCATAAATATCCCGTTCAGCAATCAACCACAACATCCTGTATAAAAACAGGATGTAAATTTTAACTATGAGAATGGTTGAGAGACTTGAGGCCCCAGTCACACAGGCCTAGAGACCAGCTGATGAACTGCTGGCAACCACTGGCTGTTAGGGAAAAATACGTATTCTTTGGCGAGTTTGGAGTATTTGCTGAGAGTCGCTGTGAACGAGATCCAGAGCAGGGTTAGAGACCGGTCAATTTTTCCTTGGTAACCACCTGTCACTAGGGAAAAATTTGTATTCTTTAGCCAGTTGGTGAGCGGTTGCTGGCACTTGCTAGGTCACACTGGTTGCAAAGAGGCATATGGAGTTGCACCTAGCAGACTGATGCGGTCAAGCCAGTACCTCCAGTATGGTAAAGTTAATTATACAATCCAAATAACAGCTTTCTAAACAGAGACATTCACTAAAATCCATAATTTTCCCTTTCTTTATATCTCATGAAGATCATATCTTCATAACTCTTTTTAAACTGATTTATGTTTGCACATTGCATCAAACCCACACTCAAATTGTTTTTAAATTTCACTCCAAGCACAGAAAACAAAAACTTTCACACATTTAAAGCTTTAAAGTTACCAAAACATCTTAAATTATAACTCGCTTTGAATATCACCTGGTAGTTCATTATTTTTTGCTCTGAACAGAAGTCGTGCTGTTTGGAATTCCACTAGATCTGCAAATTTCAGTATTTCAGACTGCAATAAAATAGAGTTTTTATGCTCCCTATAACCTGCATTGTCAATGACGTGAACTACTTCTTTTTTTTTTCTTCAAAGTGAGAGTTGCACTTTATGAAGCTTGTTGGTTTCAGCAGTAAGACAGAAAACTATTGCTCAGAAGGCAAGAATTCTTCATCTCCAGTATGTGTTGCCCTACTAGTTTCACTACTGCTCGTTTGCAACAAGTCGACTCCAACGTTTGATTACGGCAATTTGCTAGTGACTAAACCTATAACACACCCTCTTTGCACCTGATTTCACCTGGCACCAGCACGCTACCTCCACAACCACTCAAGAATACACATTGCCAATTGGTCTCCAGGCCCGTGTGACTGAGGCCTAACATGGTAACTTTAAAGGGACATGAGGAAGAAGACCGTAGCTCCAAAAGCAGGAAGAATCCCAAGAAAAATTAATGCTAATAAAGATGCAGTTCTTCCCTGAGTTAATGTGTTTTGTTTCAGCTGGACCTCATTTTTTCAAGAACACCTGAAGCAAAATGTCAATCAAACCTCCATCCATCCATTCTCTTTCACTTATCTAATTCACAGTTGTTGTAGCCTATTCTTACTGTCATAGGGCAAGAGGCAGACAACCATCCACACTCACATTCACACCTATGGGCAATTTAGAAACCCCAATTAACCTGACCCCACTAACTGCACGTCTTTAGACTGTGGGAGGAAGCCGGATTACACAGAGAGAACTCACACAGACACAGGAAGAAAAAAATCCACACAGAAAGTGTGGATTCGAACCCAGGACCTTCTTGCTGTGAGGCAACAGTGCTTAAGCTCAATCGCTTAATTCAAAGCTTAAGAAAAGTATCACTGAATAGTACTTAGCATAACATTAAGAAAGGTCAAACATCCATATGTCGAAAGTCAAGAACATCTTTGAGCATTCAGCCTCTTCTCTTTCTTGCATCACATTCATATCATAGTCATAGTTTCCTTTGTTTGTCAATTCCCTTTTAACCAAGTAGTGTGGCAAATAAAACTGTACGCATAAGTCATTAACAACCACACAACCCATTCACTAAGATTTTAATTTATTTAAAAGCTTAAGTAAAGTGCCCTTGCTCACTTCTTCTGAAAAAGGATGGTATTACTTTTCAATATATCCTTTCAAATTGGCCAATAATACGTTTTTACGATTAAGAGCATGAGCTACAATACTATTATTCACTAAAGGGAAAAGGTCTGTCGTTTTCTCTCGCTCGCTCAGTTTGAATGCTCTCTGCTTGTCTCCCTCTCCCTGCGTCCTTCATGTGTCCTTGCGTGACAGTGCAACCGCAGTGTGCTTCACCGTTTCTGTGGGAGGCATCTCTGGGATCCCAGTGTGTGGGAGAGGACTTCTGCTTGGCTCCCCATCTTTCTGTCGCTTATCTCAATCACGCACACTCCTGCCATCCCTCCTACTGCCTCCCAATCTCTCTCTCAGCTGTCACACAAAGCCGTGCTTCACTTTGTTTCTCACACAAAGGTACATTTCTCAGTCTGTCACAAGGATAATGACTGGTGGGGAAGTGAGGCATTTGTTTTCTTAATTCTTCCAAAATCTTCCTGAAAACCACTTTGACAGCTCTGTCATCAGTGTGACAGGCAGGTTGTTTAGGTTAACATAGGGTAACCTGTTCCTCCTCACAGGGTATCCTCTCTTGACAACCTTTTCAGCTGCATTAATTATAATGAAATAAATAATGTAACATAAAAATATCTCAAGCTGTCAATACAAGCTGCCAAAAATACAGGACAAAATCCTGCTACTCAAATCATCAAGGGTGATAATCATGATTAATAATTGTCATAATTATCATCCAACAAAATAAGCAGGACTGTCGAGCAAACACACGTACATATACACACTTGGATTTTCTCTATCCCGACTCGTAGCTGCAGAGAATTTCTCCTGATTGAGAGTGCTACTGTGCCAGAACTAATTAACAGCATTTGATTGTCTTGCCGCAGAGGTGGAAGTCATTACCATCATATTTCCCTGTGTATGCAGAATATAGTGCTTAAAAACTCCAGCAGATGTTCACAATGTGGACGCACTGTGGGTGAGCTTAATATCCATCTATATTCCATCATCATACTGAATCATACTGGAAAAAAACATGACATCAGTGCTGGTCCAGTTAATCATCTGGAGTGTGTACACGCACAGGAAGACATCGGCTCAATCTCTCCTTTCTACCTGCGTTTTGACGCTTTATTATCATCATGATAATAGTGGAAGGAATGTGCCTTGCGATCTTTTTTTTCTATCACTCTTTGCATTAGTCAGTGGTTTTCTATTGCTTCAAAATCTTTTGAACATTTTGAATGGGATGGAGCAGCCTAATTAGCCTTCCTGCCTGTACAACCCCGGCCTCTGGAACAGAGGGAAGCAGACAGAGACCTTAAAAGGGAAGGAAGGAAAACAGGAAGTTTTGCGTTCTTTTTCCATTCTTTCTCCATTGATCAATCACAGCTCGGATTTTTACAGCATATCCCCTGTTCACCCCCACTCAAGCCTCAAATTATTCTAGCGGACATCAAATGAGCTCCGTAGCTCACACAGAAAGCTGCCAGAGCATAAAAGACCACACCAAATCCAGACACACAGACAGTAATGGTGGAGGCACAGAGGACTATGAATACAGGAGCAAAGAGAATCCAAAAGCAAAAACTGTTTCGCACTACACACTGCTGTGTGAAATGGTATCTCGGGCTCCACTTGGCAGACAAAGTAGGTCTGAATGATTTATGAGCGACAACAAAGCTTGCCAGTTGTTTGTTTTAGATAAATGCTACACAAAGCAAAAACTAACAAACGTGATGATGGCAAACAAAGAAAGACGAAAGTTTTCAGGCCAAAGAAAAAAATGCACCTAGATTTCCTGAGTTTCAGAGTACCATTGCTGAAGTGGTACAAAGTTCAAACCCACAGGCTGTTTAAGCCTTGGCGCAGGTAGGGCTTTCTGCAGCAGTGCAACAGATCTAAAAAACAAAACAAAAATAAAACTTTTTCAAAAGCAAGAGCTGAATTTATGAGAGGAATTCATCTCTGTAGCTGAACCCGCTTACCTCCTCCAACAGCATCCATGGGTCCCAGCACTAACACCTGGCCAACTGCCCGCCCATCAGGTATGAACACCTGGTAGTCCTCACCAAACATTCCCTCCCCCTGGTCTGCCAGCAAACAGCCTCTATCCATCCTCTAAAGCTGCTCAGCTTTACTCAGCTCAGCTGAAAACCTGTAAGATCAACTGAGTGACGCATCACAGTACTATACTGTACTTTAATGTATTCTACTGTATTCAAAGTGTACAACACCACTTCCCTCCCACAGTAACATTACGCCTCAATGATTACGACTTTAAAGGACACTGAAGTTAGAGTATGACAAAGCCCTAAATAGGGTAGCTGACTGATAACATAGTGAACGTGCATAATAGGGACTAACAGCACCTCTTGCTCTTGCTCTCTTTTACTACTATACAGTCTTTCAACATCTGTGCTCTTCATCAGCAACATGCTTATTCACAGTCAGGATCGGAGACAAGCGCTCGGGGCTGCAGAAGCACTTCCCCTTTCCTCTGCACTTTCTCTCTGCCTTGATCTACCCTCTTTCCATCTCTGCCTTTCTCTGTCTGAAAGGTTTCTGTGAAAGGCCCAAGATGAAAGGCTGCCCTCAATGGGAGCGTGATTGCAGAGACAGTGCTGCCGGCACAAGGTGCTACCAGAATTGCTCACTCAGAATTGCTCCGCCCTGCAAAGATGCACACCGCCACTGTCCAAAGTTTGTGCATGTGCAACAGCAAAAAGATGTTCAGCTTAACAGCCTGTTACTCAAAAAGATTTATCCCAGCAGTGTTCAGACAATATGTGTGTTGTGTCACATGGAGAGGATGTAATTTGCAATGACACACACACAGAGGGGAATCGCTATAAGATAAATACTAGCTACATATTGTAACATGTAGATAGATCTACTGCGTTATATCTGCTGCTTTCTGTGACAACGCGATTTGTTTCAGAATATTCACATAGCACGCACATGCACAAAAATAGACACACTTTTTTTTATGATGTGCTGCCTTTCTAATCTGATAATCTAAGAGCAAAAGGCCTAGAGACTTGTGCAGGGAACAGCCAAATGTCTGCTCATGTAAAGATGAATTCTTGGAGAGAAAGCGGGGAACATCAAACAATGAGCGCTAAAAAGGTAAAACTGTGACAAGAATGAGAGATGGACAAAACTCTAGAAAGGAAAAATCTATATTTACCTCGTTCTGTGTTGACAAGAAATGTTCCAGGAAATTACAATCTATTGAGACTTTGAACACCAATTTAAAACATATGTTTATGTGTATAAGCAATGCAATCATGCAAACATGATTCACTTGGAATAACTTCAGTTCTAACCCAGTTATAACCCTCAGTCTCAGAATATGGAGGGAAAGACACTCAGGAATGCTAAATCATACATTTGCAGTAACAATTTAAAGACAACCTACATGTAAATACAAATACACCAATTAACAACAGACAAAAACCACATAGAAGAAGAGAGAGTCCTCCTGCAAATGCCTTGGATACAATAATAGGGCACCGTTGTCTGTTCTATAATAAGCAGGACTGCAGATCGATAATGCAGAGTGATGTTGCTGTAATGTGACCAGAAGCCTACTTTTCCTCTCATATCAAGATAAATACAAAAAGATGTGAAATCTAATATTACGCTGCACGTGTACAAAATGGATTCACCGAAAGCTTCGTACCCAATCGTAAGAGAGACAATTGCCCCTCTTAATCCCAAAGATAATATTAAAACACACACACACACAGATGTAACCCCTAAACCTATTTTATATATACCCACAAGAGAAAACAGAGGATTTTCAGTTCAATTCTGCCAAAAGCTCCTCTCATGTCCCCTCCACCACAAAATTACCAGTTTTATGGCTACAGTCCAATTAAAGTGATTATGTGTCAGAGAAGAAAGAGTAATATGATGATTATGATAATGACAGATGCGACACTTTGTGAATGAGCCACAGGTGCAAAGCTAGACCCAGGCACAGCTATCCCAAGTAGAAGATTTTGTGGAGCCAGTAACCGTACAGGGTAAAGAGGTGAGAGATAAAAAGCCAACCCTTCAACTTGCAGAGACAGTAATTTATGTGGAAAGAATTTACAGGTGTCACAGCCCAATATCTCTTAACGGCTCTTTGGCTGATTTAAACAGAAGCATTGGGGCTGATACTAGTCCCTTCAAATTAAGTGGTCTACAGGGATTGAGCAGTGAATGGAATTCATTATGTTGGTTGACTGCTGTGATGTTAATTTAAGCAAAGATAACAGAAAAGTAACAGGATATGGAGAGAAATGTCCTACGACAAGACCACTGTTTTTCCCTTTCCCATCATCCCCTCAATTGGTCACAGCAGATGGCTACCCTTTTTTGAGCTTGGTTCTGTCAATTAAAACCATCCAAATGCATTTTAGCCAATATTATACAGAGATGATTGCTGGTGTGAACTGGTGCAGACCAATCCCCCTTCCTTCCTCGTCTTTGTCCCCATTTCCAACAGCATGTTGTTGTTACTAATCAGTATAATTGAAGTTATGGTACTAAATCTACAGTAAGTTAAAATCAGACCTGGGGGATTTAGGGCTAACATTTTCAGTCATCAAAATTACAAAGATACAAAAATGTCAGTCTAAATAAATTAAGATTAACTGTATAATTAATAACTTAATTAAGTGAGTTAAACATCATGAAAACTGTGAAAAATATAGGCAATCGTTTTCAGATAAACCAAGAAAATTTGAAATTTTCCTTGTTTTCTTGGAAATATTTAATAGTTGGATAAAAACAATTTGCAGCCAATGAGTGCCTGAAGTCTAGAACCTATGAACATCACCACGGGCTGTGGTTCCTCCCCTGAGATATTGTGCCCAGACTTACACTACAAGCAGTTTCAGTTGCTGCTTGTGTATGAGTCTCTCCAGATTCAGTTTCAAAGCATGCTATACCGTGTTGAGATCAGGTTACTGATTTGGCTATTACTTGGCTTGAAGAATATCCAATTTCTTCACCTTGAGAAACCCATAGGTTGCTTTTGCAGTATGCTTTGGGTCATTATCTATTTGCACTGTAAAGTACTGTCTAATCAGGTTTGCAGCATTTGGGTGAATCTCATAGTGTATTTCATAATTCACCCTGCAGTCGCACTATCAATAAACATTAGTGGCTTAGTTCCACTGACAGTAATACATGCCCATGCTATAATGCTAATATCATTACCTTCACCATGTTTAAAAGATAATGCGTTATTGCTTTGAATTATGAGCTTTCATGGGTTTCTTACCTCTTCTATGATTTTCTCTTTCCATCATTTTGCTACAAGTTCATCTTGATTTTATCTGTCCAAGGATGTTTTTCAGACCAGTGCACACTCTTTTAGATTTTTTCTAGCAAAGTCGAATCTGACCTTCATGGTCTAGAGTGTAAGAGTGTAACCAGTTGTTTGCACTTTGTTGTAAGCCCTCTGTATTTCCATACATGAAGGTGTCTCTTAATTTTAGTCTTTAACAATGACACATATGCCTACTCAAGAATGTCCTCGACTTGGTGAGATGCTGTGAAGTTGTTTTTCATAACCATGGAAATAATTCTGTCATCATCCACTTTTGTCATCTTTGTTTTGATCTTTCAGGCTTTCGGGTGTTGCTGAGCTGGGCAGTCCATTCATTATTTATTTTTTGAACCACACTACTGATTTGGCCACTCCTAAAGTTCCTCCTGTCTCTCTGAGAGGTTTGTTTTGGTTTTCCAGCCTCCCTCACTTGCACTGACATCCAAAACTTCTATGGAAAGTTACAAAATTCAATTCAAAATTGGAATCAACTTCAGATATTGTGTCTGCTTCATTTTTCATGAAATAACAAGGGGAAAGGCCTCATCCGGCCATGTAACTACTGGTCTTTCAACTGTCCCATTAATTCTGAGTATTTGAATAGTTATGTAAAAATCCTTGAATTAAAGTTGAACATCTGCACTTCAAACATGTATTGATTCTTTGACTTAAAATCCACTTTAGTGGTGTACAGAGACAAAACTAGAAAAATTGTGTCTTCGTCTAACAAATTATGGACTTAACTGAATCTGATAAAGTTAGTGGCCCTTTAATACCACTTTTGTATCCCAAGAGGCAATAGTGAGTATTTGTAGCAGGGTCTGCCCTCCGTCCAACATGGGAACGAGTATTTCTGCCTAGAGAGTACTTTCCCCCCCCCATACAGTCTTTGATACTGACCCTATGTCAAAAAATGAAACTGTAAACAAAACAGTGGCTGAAGCTGTTGGCAAGCATCCTGAAGAGCATGGCGAATGGGAGACCTGATCAGTTAGGGTTTGTTTATGTCTCTACATGCTGTTTTCCACTGTTGCACACAGTTTCATCTTGCAATGCTGAGAATGTGGTGTTTACTTACCCTAACTCAGAGCAGTGAATAACACGTTATAGGCACTCTTGGCTCTAATCTGAATTCAAGTAACTATATCGACAGCCATTTTAAACTCTATTACTCTATGTCTGAATTTTCAAACTGTTTAATATACATGGATTTCTAAGGGGCTCTAGAATAAATCACTGGGATATTTTTCTCACCATTTAAAAGACTGCTGTGTGCGTCCTGCTGCTCCAGTGAAAAGTCATACCACTCCTGTGGGGTTCCAGACTGCTACCAGTACAGACAGCGTTCATAGGGCATCCTGACAGATAAGCCGCGCGAAAACGATAGGACATTTTTGCGATATATGGATAGGATGGACGGACTGAGGACATTGAAAAGGATCAAAGGGCCACAACAAAGCCCTGCGTGTCACTGAACTCCTGCGTCAAACACCCAACAAGAGAGCAGAGGGAAGAGAAATCAATAGTGACTCATGCTATGCTCAGGCTGCATCAGGTATATTCGACCGTGAAGATGAAACAAGAAAAGAAGGGAGAGAGTACAAAAAGGAGGAGATGAGGAGAAGAAGAGAGCGATGAGGCACATTTTGAAGGCCAACTCTGCTCCCTATTGTTATTAGACAGCTCCCTATAGCCTCCCCTCCACTGCACAACTCTGATGTTCTTTCTCCCCATGACCTTCGTCTGCAAGATCACATTGTGCTCTTTCCCATCTATTGTAGAACATCTGAGGGAAACAATCTATTTCAGTGTGATCATCATTTTGCTTTCAATCATGTTCTCATTGTGCGAGTGTCTTAAATTACCATAACAACACAAAGTTGTAAAGGTTAAATTAAGGCTGGAACAAGCAGGAAATTAAGAGCTCGACGGACCAGTTCAGATTTTTCATGAAGTTGTGAGAGCGAGTCGTGCAGGTGACCAGCATCCCAGAGCGCTGAGTGACACCTAAAGGGCACAGCTTGACTTTTCCAAGACATCTGCAGCAGGTCTCATTAGTATTCAGCTATGAATCATTCATACAGCCGGCTGTCATTACCACAAACAGCATCAGGGGGGACTTACAAAGACACACATACACACTCTCGTTCACAGTTAGGGGTCCTTACAGAAAATATGCACACAACCAAAAATGCTCAAAATGTACAAAAGTGTGAAGGAACTGTGCTTAAAAAGAATTAGTTAGATGATCTGATAAGTTCATCTGCAGAAAACTGATATGTGAATAAAGGCATGTCTCAGCTACAAACTGACAGGAACCAATTCAAGTTTCTCCACTAAGGATTTGCTGCTTTCTGTCTCCTTGACTTCTTTTATTTTATTTTTTTTTCGCAAAGTGATGATCTAAAACTACTGGCTGGACAACTGAGAAGACATTAACTCTACTATAGATTCACAGAAGATAATAAAAAAAAAGTAATACATTTTTGTACATTTTAAAACACTAAATTGCATAATTTTAGAGATTTTTGCTGATTAAATAGTCAGAAAAACAGTTGTCACTTAGCTTGCTGTTAAAAATAAACTAATTAAATTATTACCTAATCAGTGCAGCTCTAGTGGCAGCCCCTGAATATTATAAATGATACGCTGATTACCAACACTCTATGTAAACAATACCACAAGGCAGTGCAGTAACAGAAACATGCAAATCACAAACAATAAGGCCTTTGTTTGCCTCCACAAGGTGAGACCTCTTTCCAACAAAAACTCCATTTGCATGCTGTGTGCAACAACTGTTTGTGGTTAACAGGCTTACACACCAAACCAGAACAGACTACTAATGCAGAGAGGATCAACTTCAAAGATACTCCTCTCCCTCTCTCTCCTTCTCTCTGTGTGAGGAAGCAACGGTGCTCGGAGATGATGCACAACTCCGGGAGCACAACAACTTTGTGTCCTCGACATTCCGTCTCCATATTTGACATTGATTATCTATACGTTTGCATTACAACACGCACTGTACTGTAACAAACAACAGGACAGTCAATGATAACCCAGTGAGCCACAACGGAGTTGTCATTATGTACCGAAGCCAGGAATCAGTATTTATTAACCACATCGCATTTAATGTGTGCCAAGGGCTCTATTCGCTTTAAAACGCTACTTTAGCAAATGTGTTTTCATGCCAGTGTTTGCAGTGTGAGTGTTATTGTTTTGTTTTTTGTATATATCCATTCATTTATCTGCCCATTTCCTTAATCGCTTACATTAGGTTAGAGGCAGCCATTCACAGATAAACACATCCTAACCTACAGCCAATCCATGCTCACCAATTAACCTAGCACGCAAGAGTCAACTAAGGGAGAGACCTCTTGGCACACCCGGCAAACCCAAAGCCTTCTTGCTGTGAGGCTACAGTGCTAACCAGCGCATTTATCGTATACAGTTTAACGCAAATACACAGATGCACTTTATGTGTTGATGCAGTCATAAGCACACTTTAATCTTTTCTTTCAGCAATGATCCAAATTGAATCCAAGGGTTATGATCTTTGCTTCAAATATAGCTTCTCTGTTCTCGAGTCGCACTCAACGCATCACAGAAGGTGAGAAAAAAGACAAAGCAAGCAGTTGTGTAATTTCAAAAACAACACCGGGGAAGACACAAAGCAATAAGGGAAAGTCCACAGTGTCTTCAACAACCTTTTCCTGGCATTTTCCATCGCTGAGAAACAGAATGTCTTTTAATGAAACCAGTAAAATAAAACTCCCCCCAGAGCACGCAACGCATTAATAATTCTATGAAGGTATGAATATTTGAAGCTCAGTTTCAGGGTAAGTGTCAATGTTACTTGTGAGGGCAAGAAAACAGTGCTTTATATTGATAAAAATGAACTGATGCTGAGACGTTGCTTGCATAATCTCAAAGGGCATTATAAGCAGCAAGCAATCGTATGTAAAATAAGTGTAAAATAAGCGGTTAATAAGCATCTTACATAACATACATAACCTTTTCATAAACCCTATAACTTGTGTCTGAGACTTCTGAGCAAGCACCATCCTCCAGTTTTTAGAAATGACATTTCAACTCAATGAACAAATATCACAGCGGTCTGAATGACAGGCAGCAACCCATCTGTGTATATGCCACCATCTCCAGAGCATCTGCTTGGCAGTGGGTGGAAGTGGGCTGGACTGGATGAGCTCTGCTGCAAAGCCCTGGAGCTTCTCTCTGCAGCCAGTGGTGTAGAATTCCTGCTGTTATCTAGAAGGTGGAGCTAATATTTTATCGTGATGGCCTCTTGGCGCTCCAGTATGCCAAAAGGGAGAAGGCTGCAATACAAGACAAATGACAAGCTCCAAATTCCCCGGCCAAGAAAACCCACATCTGCCAAACCAACAGGCTGTATGAAGCACACTATCACAGCCACCTCTGCAGAATGAATGAATAGTGCTGAAGAACATTAACCAAACCGAAAACAAAACAAACAGAAGCAGATGCACAAATACACATTTGTGCCAGTAATACACCTGTATGCGTGCCAACACAGAGACAGAGATTATAAGGTCAAGACTGCTGCACTCTGTTTCCAAACACGTACTGGAAGATCAGCGGGTTGATCTATGGGTGGGTGATCCAGCATGCATGCACAATGAGCCTAATACATTGTTTTTCAGTGTGAAAGAACTGGTAAGCAGGGTCATTAGAAATGTGGACACATTTATCACAGCAGAGATAGCACGAATTAAATCTTGGACTCAGAAGAAACAAAGCAAACACGCTACAAAAGGTTCTGAAAGGATGCAGAGATAATACGTGAGCTTACGTGTTTATTCAGTAAAATCTATTGATTGTCACTGAAAGAAACTAACAGCCGAAACAGAAAATGAAGAATGGGTACAGGTGTCACTGAAGCAATGCCAATAAACTGGATGACACGGTAATCTTTTAATGTATACAAAATTTGGAATTTGTGCAGCATTTAACCCCAGAGCTTCACTTCTTATAATCACGTTAACACTTGCTGCCAGTCTGCTGCTTCGCTGCACCTCCACAGCCACAACAGCCGGCTCTGTGAGCCTCCTGTTTCCTAGTAACTGTGGCAGGGACACAGGGCTTGGTGAACGGAGGAGCTTCTCTTTTTTGTCATCTTTCTGACAGTTGGGTGCATGCATGCACTGATTTTTAAATAATTTCAGGACTCCTTGCATACATACATGATTTTCACTGTAGAGGTAACTATGTCTGTCGGCCCGACAGCTGGTGCACATTTTGGTCCAAACTAAAATACTCCAACCACTGAAAAAAAATTAGTAAGGAAATTACTATTACCAGATGAGAAAATAATGTAACTTTTCAACATCACGATATTTGGTAAAGGCTTTAGTGGTTTAGGAGCAACTTGTGGTTGGATTATCATTAAACCTAACACAAACACTCATGACTCCCTCTGGAAAAATTATAATAACTGCTGCCCCATTACCTTTTCATCTAACAGCATCTGCTTCTAAAAATGCAAATAATCTCATAATTTGGTTTATGACCCAAAACATGTAAAGCTAATCAACATTTCCATGCTGTACCATCACATAATAAGCCTCAGCTTTTTTTTTTGTTTGTTTGTTTGTTTGTTTTCTCTATTTGACTGAAAAAAAACCTTACTGAAATGTATTCAGATACAGCTACACTAAAATCAGCAACCTCAGGCTCCCATACAGGAGTATAGGAGACACCTGGAAGAAATATGAAATATAGTAAATGTCTATCCTCATTACCAGGCTACAGTAAAAGAAAAAGCAGGAAAAAAATCACGCAATAACATTTTACCTACATCTGATTATAAATGTAAATTACAAAGCAAAAAAACAGCCTTATAATAATGAGTCAGTAAACACTGACATTAACAAAGCCGTTCTAAAAATTATCATTTGCAGCTCTGCCAGATATGATGCAACTGAAATTAAGCACATCAAATCCTACACCAGTTTTAGTCATAGAAGTACGAGCCAGTCTGTTCAGGAAACATGTCATGTTATGCAGCCTTTTAAAAAAAATGGAGCATTTTTGTAAAAGATATGGCATGATTCTGGTACAGACTTCCAGGGTGGAAGACGACAAGTCTTCATACTGAAAAGGAATATCAATTAATTTGAAGAGCCCACTGAGAGAAAATTAAGCTGCAACTCATTACCTGTTATCAAATGAATATAAAGCATATCATACATTCACTGGGGGATAAAATTCCACATGTGTGAATTACACTGAAAACTAAGAGAGGTGGACAAGGAGTGTAACACCTTGGGGATACTGCTTGTAATTTGACTGAAGCAACAAAAGCCCTTTAGTTAAAAAAAAACTTATGGTTTTGGTAACATCTTAATAAACATGTTGCGTCCCAAGACACTGAACTTTGAATCAGGCCATTCCAGTTTCCTGCTGTTATCTAAGCACTGCCAGTGGCAAAACATAAAACATAACAGCAAAAATGTTAATTAACAACATTTAGTCATTATGTTGATAACGAAAGCGCAATCCAGCAGGCATTGCATCCCCTTCAAAATGCACTTGCAGTTGCAAACGAGTTGCATTTAAACAGTAAAAAGCGTTGAAATAAGGAACACCATGACAACCTTCAAACACCCTTGTCACAGGCTGAGCTTGGGATTCAGCGGTGATTACCTCTGTGTGCAGTCCTCAACAGACCTATTGTTATTGAACAAGGTCGGACATTAGAAGGCAACTCCTGGCTTCTGAAATCATGACCCATAAGTGACTCAGTACTACCAGAAATAATAACTAACCTCCGCACAATCACTGACCAATCATGACGCGCAGTCATATTAAAAGCAGCCATTTTCCTCTCTCAGTCCCGCTCTCTCTCTGTTACCGCTCATAACACTTCATAAAACATCTCTGCTCCTCATATTGAAAAAAAAAAACAATCTCAGCACATCCTAGACATCTCTTCTGCCATTTTTTATGTTTATGCTGCAGAGTGTACACTATAGACTGTGTTGCAGAAAAAGCCAGTGAAATTTGCAATATGAAACGCACAGGTTTCCAATTTAAACCTCCAGCTGAGGAGATGGATGCTGCCCAGTTAATCGATCAAGAGACACAAAACACAGGAAGAAGCGCTGGAAGAACCAGAGGGATACCGGTCTGTCTCAGGGTAAAACACATCTGACCTTTTCAAACTCACTGCTCTAATAGTTTATGGCGGCGGGTTTGGGCTCATCCGCGAATTTCACATGCAATGTTTGTGACTGCACTGATCCCCGTTACAGAAAATCCATTTTTTAAGCTTGGCTGGAATCCTCAATAATGCAAGTCCGTATCAGCTTCTCAGCCGGTTACAACTCATTACATGTATATTAGTGGGCGATAACGCAGGAATTGGTTTCCTTGTGAGAAGGGTAGCTCCTAGTGGGGAAAATGAGGAAGGAAATGAAAAGTGATCCACAAAGTTGCAGCAGAGCGCAGCCTTTCTGACAGCACAGACTTACAATCACATGAAGAACTGCAGCACGGATCACACAAATTATACTAAACTGAACGAGCGACTTAAGAAACTGGTTCACAACTGACAGTAAATATGATGGAGGCTTAAATTTTGACTGGAGCAGAATCACGACGGTGATACCCCAACGAACTCTCGTTACAGCTTGATAAACCAACATTTAGTCTGAACATGGGGACAGTGAAGCAGTCTATTGAGACCAGGGCCATAATGAGATGAGGGATATTTGGATCCAGTCATAAGCAGAAGAAGGATAATCTGCCCATAATCACTAGAGCCTGCACCCCCTGCTTTGTATTCCTGCCTGAACATCTTTAGAAGGAAAATCAGATGTGCACGTAGGAGGAAATAGTCTGAGAATAAAGAACACCATAACCACTTCTGCTAGCACCTCACTAACACCACCGCATTCATTTCCTCTAACTGCCTCACTTTCTTTGGGGGGGAAAGTTTTTGGGGCTTAGCAGTTTCCATAATTTAGTCTTCTCGTGCTTCACAGTTCAGCGCACTCTGTGAAGTAGCACAGATTCCAGAAATGGATCTTTAGCCCACAGGTATCTGAAATGTAAGTTAGATCAGTCTCACCCTACACTAAGAAGCTGACTTGTTCGTAAGTGATTCAGCTCAAAACGCTCTGAGCCCTTTTAAGCATTCACCTGGTCATAAATGTTTAATAACGACCACAAAAATATGTCTACATAACAAGACACGACCTTGCGGGAAGAAGAACGGTGCAATATGATCTGCATCTCGTATGTTTAGACTATTGCTATCCCATGCAGGGGAGAAGCAGATGTATTTGAACCTGACACAATATGCCCCATTTCCACTGAATATTAAAAACAGAGCATATGCATGCTGCTATTTCAGGTACCGCAAAACACCAGGTGAGGCTCGTGCGGCTATCAGACCTCTTTGTTCCACAGGCAGAGAACACGTTTGGTTTTTGCAGGTGTGGAGAAATAAGAACGTGCAGATGCATGCACAAAATAACCTCCTGGTAAACAAAACTTATCAGTAGTTTCTTGTTTATTTTTGCGGCATTGAAGAGAAAAATGGCAAAAACCTACAGAACAAAACCAGGTTTGTGGTGATGTTTTCAGACAAAAAGTATTCAGATAAGCAATATTTTAACAGGTAAACAAGTCCAAATTTTTACAATAGAACATTTACACTCACACGACACTTTATTAGGTATATCTCACTGATACAGAGTTGAACCACCTTTTGCCTTCAGAACTGCTTTAATTCTTCATGGCATAGATTCAGCAAGGTGCTGGATACATTCCTCAGAGATTTTGGTTTATATTGATAGCACATGATAGCCATGATGTGAATTTCCTGTTCCACTACATCCCAAATGTGGCTGACTGGACTGAGATCTGTGGAGGACATTTGAGTACAGTGAACTCATTGTCATGTTCTCAGGGAGGCTGTGGTGTTTAAACGACGCTCAGTTGGTTTTAAGGGGCTCAAAGTGTATTAAGAAAATATCCCTCATACAATTATACCACCATCAGCAGCCTGAGCCATTGATGCAAGGCAGATTGCATAAACTTTTTCATGATGTTTATGGTAAATACTGAAACTACCATAGCAGAAGAATTGGAGACTAATCAGACCAGGCAATGTTTTTCCAATCTACTGTCCAATTTTGGAGAGCCCGTTCAGGTTTTAGTGTGAACTTCAGCGCGTCATCTTGACTGTGTCTACATGCCTAAATGCACTGGCTTTTTGCCATTAAATTGACTAATTAGATATTTCCGTTAAAGAGCAGTTTAGCAGGTGTATTTAACAAAGTGGCAGATGGGTGTATATATACTCAGTGTCAAAATAAATATGAATATAATTGATGTAGCAGTCTTCAGTAATGTTGCATAACTTGGAGGTGTTTGGGATGTTTTACTAAGATTACAGGGGAAAAATATTCATTTCATTAATGAGATCAGTGCAATATCGCCACTAAACTTACAACCTCAGTAACAGCTGAATTAGCACCTCGCATGCTGTCAGTAAAACTAACAGAATGTGATTCACACACCTTGCACTAGTTGCATTTTCTGTCCAATAATGGACCGAAAAAGAAACCTGGGTCTGATAGACACGTTTTAAATTAAAGGCTAAATTGTAAATGATAGCTGTAACATGGTGGAGGTAAAAAAAAACAAAAAACCAGCACAAATGTTAAAGCCTCTCTGCTCAGCCATTTCACGCTTGAATTTTGTTTTCATAGATCAAACAAAAATTACATCTGAAACATCAGAGCTTATCTAATTAAAAGCTAAAATCAAAATTTACATGCAGACACGCAACTTCTCTTTTCTTTTTTTTTTAAAACTCAGTTCGCCACAGACAGCTGTTATAAGTTGATATCTTCATCCAGTGAAAATGCACCGGGTGAAAATAAATAAGTAAGATATAACTACCACACTGAAAATACTGACAGCAGGATTAGTGTGGTTTGCTGTCAGTCATGAAAGTGCTGATTACCAGAGGTTGAGTGAATCTGGGAGGGAGATGAGGGGAGAATGAGAATGAGAACTGGGTGAATATTTCAGTATAAGATCTGACCATCAATGATGCAACTGGTGACCTTTTATATCTAATTTCTGCACAACTGAAGTTCCCCAAAGCAGAAAAATTTGACTATTAATCATTGCAACAAAAAAGCTGAGTTCTCATATAAAACAACTCCTTTTTTCTCCGACAAATTTGAATATTTACCTCATTATCTCCTACTTTTTCACACATTGATCTGCACAGTACCAACTGTCACTGCTGCAGAAAACAGATGTTGCTTTCAAATACTGTTAAGACGTATTGTAATTACCAGGATTGCACATTTTAAATTGACCAATATATTGTTAAATAGCCAACAAACCCCAAACCTCCCTCTTTTTTTTTTTGCTTGCATTGCTAATATGCCAAGATGTGGTATTCTCATTACCTTGCCATCACAACACCACTGCTTTCTCCTGCCGCAGCACAAAGTAGCTCTGTACCACTCTGTCTCTGAAAGAGTCAGCAGAAAGCTACTTTTGATTTAGAGACCATATTGTTATGTCTCACTACAGAACACCTTAATATACGACAAGTTGTTTTTATGACTCACAGGCTGTAGCTTTTAAGAGCACATTAGGGCAGTACAACTTTTTCAACAGATCACTGTGGACCAACTAGAGCTCTGTGAGGGGGGGA
>VUQG01010463.1:50823-69640 GCA_015106755.1 Etia nguti | reverse complement strand
AGCATCGATTGTACCAGGAAAGGTGGAGAGGGACTGAGGTGGGTGAAAATTTAAAAGAAAGAAACAGTGGAGGTGAGAGAGACAGAAGTGAACACTTGAAATATCCTTGTGACAACATCAGCTAATGATGAAGCTGTGTAAGGCCAGAGGGGAGGTTATAGTGGGATTGCCATGGCAACCGGAGCTCGGCGGCAGGTGAGAATGACGAAAAGGACGCCACAGGAGGGCAACCTCAGCATCGCTCTTCCCTGCTGGATGTTTGTATAAATTATTACTATTTTTAGTCCTGATAAGTATCACCCAAGTCCAACATTATCTCAGCTATTTAAAAGCACCGTTGAATGTGCGGGGGGGGAAATCCATACTGAAATGAATCTTGTATATTCCATTATGGAGGACAAAATGAGTTAAAAGCAGCTGAGAGAAGAAGGCATAGGGTGTGAAATCGGGGACAAATATTGTATAAGCCTCGGATGATTGAGATCCAGAATACTGCTGTCAGGCAGAGTGAAGCAGCCTCTGCTGTAGTACCTAATGGGTGCTGATGAATTAAGAAGTTAAGAGTGGGGGAAAGAGAGACGGAGAGAAAGTAAAATGCCAGGAGATGGAGAGATAAAAGAGGATGGAGGGCCTCTTCATGATGAGAGTGATGAATAATATATGATCAGCCTGCTCATGACTTACACAGCACACTGGAACGTCCGTCATGTCCAGCTGGTTTACAGACTCAGAGAAGGGATACATCAGCCTGCCTCGTGTAGTCTGTCCACCTCAGCTAGAAGCCTAACCCTGTCACACTGCATATTTATCAGGTTTTGTATGTTTTTGTGTGTGTTAGTGTGTGTGTTTTATTAGGTGAGAGTTTTTACAGTGCAAGTGTTTAAGAGCTTACTGACAGAAAAATGTTTTATTTTCAGTGATCAAAATGTCATCATAACACTTGACTATTCTGGTAATTACAGTTCAGTCCACAAACTTCACCGAACAAATACCTGTGTGTGTGTGTGTGTGTGCGTGTGTGTGTTAAGATATATAAATATAAAATACAATGTTCTTCAGAAAAGCAAAACATGGGGAGGGTAAAAAGTAAATGCGGTTTTCGGCAGTCATGCTGTCGATAACGGTGCAGATGGTAAGAATTATGTTCCCCAGTAGACACTAAATCCAGCACAGAACATTTTTAATTATCTACTTTTAGCTTTATAGAGCCACTAAGCAAGATTTAACTTCCAACTTGACATGACTAGCAACGGGCGATCCTTTAAAGCAGGCCTTGTACAGATATTTGATTTCCTACTTTATATCTGAAGCAAGATATCAGTCTCGAAATATTCAACATGAAAAGGCTGTATGGAAGGAGGCAAATGTGAGACAATGCTACTGCAGCACCTCAAACCCACTGTGAAATTTGTTGATGGAATATTAAAGGAGAACTAGGGTTACTAGGAGAAGGAGAGAAGTGTTTGGCTCATTTCCAACTCCATTTTTATTTTTCGCTGCTAGTTCAGCTTCTGCATGATAAACATTTCAAAATAATCTTCATTCATCTTGTACTGGGACTTTGTGCAGCCAACTAGAAAGCACAGCAACTGTCTGAAACAAGCAGCTTTAAGCTCCTTTACCTTGTCTTTAAAGTTGTTTGTTCTGATGAGCTGCATCTTCCAAATAGATGTAAACAGCTGGTGGGTGGGGCTCTTCTGTTCACAGCCAGTGCTGCCAAAGATACCTGCTTTCACTGACATGAGATTGGAAAAAAAAATTGCTTGAAACTGAGCATTTAGAGCAGTCTCAACTTTTGGGGCTTGGGGATTTCTTGCTGATCTGCTTAAATGAAACTTGGTTTATATAAACTCCTCCGTTTATATGGTTTTCACCTAAGTTAGATATTTATTTTTATCGACATATTATTCTACTTATAGAAGCTTTTCTCACAAAAATAATTCAGGAACCAAACCGGTCCTAGCCTACTTTTAAGCCTATTAGAGTAGGCCTTTAAGTACTGCCATCATCATAAACCCTACAGAATAATTATGAACTTAAACTAAGTGAATTCCAAACTTAAATGTAGCTATAACCACAGCAGTTACAAAAATATAACTTTTTAAAAATGAAGCTAATATGTACAATATTCTTAGTGTCATGTTTTCCTTTTCCGACTAGGCGATCCAAACACAGCAACAATATAAACAGTTTAATGTGCCAGAATGAAATCTCTCTTCCACTTCACCCTTCCACCAGTACACTCAAAATGTAGCAACACAAAATGCTGTCACATTTTTAAAAACAATTATATT
Source organism: Etia nguti (assembly GCA_015106755.1). Classification (NCBI taxonomy): domain Eukaryota; kingdom Metazoa; phylum Chordata; class Actinopteri; order Cichliformes; family Cichlidae; genus Etia; species Etia nguti. The sequence goes on along the minus strand of VUQG01010463.1, from coordinate 67,346 downwards.
CCAAAACCTGCTTTGATGATGACTTTTTTCTGCTTTCCTGCAGAGCATTGCCTCTCTTTCACACCCACATCTGCAAATCTCTGTACAGGAGGAAGGCAACCATGTTTAATTTAGTCAGCAGCAGGATGTCAGAATTTGAGAGTAAACAAATATGAGAAAATAACTCAGCTCTGTAATGTGTTGTACAGCATCATGGACCGCAGGTGTTAGAACCTGTGAAGGACGGTCAGATTAGGGATTGGCTTTTTACACAGGATTGTGGCTGCTCCTCTTTATCAGCCAATCAAAGCATTCACACCAATACTTGCAAAGCCATCTAACCATACAGGCACAATTTCTTCAGAGACCCTTTCATATCAAGGCCTTCTAACTGCAAATGTGAGATTGCAATCGCGGTGCATACCTGCAATTTAACAAGTGGAATTAAAAAGCTGCATGTCTCATACTGTAGGTAACGTAGCTGTAATGCAGGGAGTGCAGTCGGAATGCTTCTAGGATTTTTTGATTGTCATATAAAATCTGAATATGTTTTATTACTCTTTTATTTCATTAGTGGTAGTTTTCAGGTTGAAACATCAGTGTTTTGTGGTAACACACTGTGTTTTGCTGTGTGACTATATTTTTCAATGGGTCTAATTTAGCAAAAAGATATTGCATTTGACATAATGAGATAATTGCTGTCATGTGTATAATCCTTACCACATTTCTGTCTACTACATTTAAGAAAATAATGCTAAAGATTGGGTCAAGCTGGTGTTTTGCCTCAGGGCTTGTATATTTCACTGAGCAGGAAGCTGTTCATATGCAGAGATGTAACTTGCTGAGCAAGTAGCTCCGAGGACACAATGAGCACCCTGTGCCACTGTTTTCTAATAAAGCGACAGCTGCGGTTTTAGTGTTGGCTTTGCAGCTGACCATATTGCAGAATGAATTATCAAGGCACTTAGTCTAAAAATGATGCGGCTTTTCATTTTCCAAGTTTAACATTCGTGTTCTTAGAAGAAATTGTCAGTTTTCCCGAAGGAGTTTAAGGAAACCCAGTTTGTCCTGGCTGTCCTCTTTCCTTCTCTCCATCTCAGCTGTGCGAGCTCATCGACCCAGAAACCCTTCAGCACATTCTGTGGCACAATAGATCTGCCCTCGCTTCAGTGGAAACTGGCCATCTGAGGTTATTAGAGGAGGGGCTGGGGAGGAATGTCAATGACAGCGTGACTTGGATGCAAAAATATAAGACAACCTTAGAAGGCAGTGAACACAGGTTTTCTTACTGTACAAGAAAGACAAAAACGTGTCACTGCAATCATGTAAACCCTTCATTTGCCTTTACAGTATGTGCAATAATGCAGAAACCTGCATATGCCTCATTGCAACCTTCAAACCAATGCCCAAAGGCACTATATATTCAGAGCTATTAGAGCAGAAAGTAGGCACCTCTAGGTACAAGGATAACAGGTAAAAGTCTAGAGATTAATGTCTACAGTAATGAATATCACTTTTCTTCATCTGCCATAAACCTCCAATACATAGTGAACCAATTCTACAATAAGCATTTATCATTAAACCATTTTAAACATTGCACAAATCCAGCAGTGCTACTGGTGCTAAAAGACTCTTCCTGAGGGAACAATGAAGAACAATGCCCGCTGGAGAAAATGAGCCACATTTAGTGAGCCAAGTCACAAAGAAAGATAATAAATGCCTGACAAAATCCTGCACTGGACACAGAGCCTGAGAACACTAAGAAGCACTGCATACCACACTGTAAGTGATCACTGCCTTTCATCTCTCTTCAGTTTGTCAGCAAGAATATCCAAAAACTATCAGGTCAAATTTATGACACTTGGCAGAAAGGTCAAGCATGACCAAGGAAAGAGCTCATTAAAATTTAGCTTAGATCTGGGCAACATTTTATATATTCATCAAGATTGTCTAGTCAGAGACATAATATCCCAACATGCTGAAGAAACTGACTCACTCACTGTGAGTGTAATGCTACATGGTGAACTTCTGGTTAGCAGAGTTACCTCATAGCAAGAAGATCCAAGAGCAGATTCTGTGTGAAGTTTGCATGCTCTCCAAGTCCTTTGTTTTCCTCGCACAGTCCAAAGATGTGCATGGGAGGTTCACTGGTAATTCTAAATTGGCTGTCAGTGAATGGTTGTCTGCCTCTCTGTGTTAGGCCTGTGATAAACTGGCGACCTGTTCGGGATATGCCTGGAAGAAAATGGGTGGATTTTAATGTATGTTTCATACTGACCTTTTCAATCTCGCTGTGCTTTTTATAACTGCTTGCTTGATGGTTGTGTGATTTCTGCTGTGCAAAAATGCCAATAAAGGCCAGGGATCAGCAACTTTATTTTGAAAACACCCATTTTTGAGATATTTTTGCCCCCCAAAAAAGAAACAAACATCAGTATGGATTTGCAAAACATATTTGGCCTTTTTAATTATTTTGACACAGCTGATTAATTACAATTTATAGTCCACCGGCATTTGCAGTGGGCTTTATGTGTCTATTGTTATTTAACTACTACTCAGATCCTGATCTTGTGGTCAACCTTGCAGAAGTCAGTGGCACCATGGGAGGATGCAGTGGGCGAAGCATACAAACACAAAAGGCTAAAATAGACAGATACAGTAGCCGAGGCAGAAAAACGTGGCTGGTGTACCAACGTGTTCCCTGTACAGTAGATGTGGAATGCAGAGCATTTTTGGCCACATTAACAACAAGGCTCCTGAAGAGAATGAGGGTTTGAGAACAGGCTTTCTGAAAAGCCATCAAGTTATTATCAGAGGCTGCTGAGCAAAGCAGCAATCGGCTTTAGAAGAAGAGGAAAACCTCTGACTGGACTGGAAGACATCCGACATGCAGGGATAAAAGCCTAGGGGGACACACCTGGGACACCAGATATTGCTGCTGAAACACCTCCCACAATTCATAACACAAGACATTGGTGCCAATTATCCTCGGAGATTCTGATATCAACTCCTATGAGCTTAATTAAAAAGGAGTTCTCTGAACTAGAGTAAAGCTATCCAGGGCACCTTGAGTCCCAACTGTGGTTGTGCAAATGAATCAAATCATTGAAAATTTAACAAAAAATGATTTTCATAAACTGAATTGTGTGAAAGACCACAGATAATTCTGTCTCTAAGGTAACAGACACCATCACTCTATAGTAAAAATCAAAGGTTGAAGAATTTAGGAAAAAAAACAAAAACTTTTAGGGAAACCTTCGGCAAAAATAAATAAATAAAATCACAAAAACCATAACCAGTAGCAAAATACTAAGTCTTGTGCTTGTCAGGATTTGCAGGATAAGGACCCAATTGCAGAGTCAGGAGACAAGCAGGATTAAACAAAAAATGATCCACAAAGGAAAAGATTATGTCCAAAAAGCAAAGACACAGAGAGAATCGCACAAGTGACCAAAGACACAGTGAGAGCAAAGCAATAACAGGACCACATATAGACACTCACAGCTATACACACAACCAGGGCTAACCAGGGGAATGAGTCACTGCTGTGGAAATGCGGCACAGGTGAAACTAATTAGAATAATGCACAGGGGAAATAAAAATACATGCAGACCACAAGAGAAAAATTAGTACCAAAATAAAACAGAAAAAACAAACAACAATGGAACTAGAGGAACGCAGAGACTAGAACTTAACGGAATGAATTACACTGAAGGACCACACAGAGGGAACAGATAAGCTAATAGCAGAGAATATACACAGAACATAAGAGGGATAGGACTCTAGAAAAATCATAAAACCAAACTTTCACAATAAACAACAATAAGAAACCAAAAACCCTGAAGAAAGGATAGAAATCAAAATCCAAGCCCTGAATTTCAAAGCCAATAAAACACCAGGATCATAAAGCCATGAAAGCCATTAAGTACATTTTATTTTAACAAAAGTGTCTTGTCTTTATTGTAAACTCGGGGTGTTGTTGTTGTTGTTTTTAAAAAAAATTAATTTATTAACCTCACAGTTATCCAGCTAGCTTTGCTAACCCATCATTGTGCAATATGCTTGCACAAAACACTTACCTCAGGCCACAAATACTCAGTTAGGCATTAAAGCTGGGAGCTGAAGCCAGGGATAATCTGGGAACTGAGACAAGGAGCCCAGCAGTCCTGTAACAAGTGTTACTTAATGTGTTAAACAACACAGTTGCTCAAACCAGGGGTGTCAAGCATAAGGCCCGGGGGCGAGAATCGGCCGCAAAGACCTCAATCCATCCGCTGGATGGTTTTACAAAATGTGAAAGAGAGCATCAAGTTTTAGAATTTTGAACTGTATTTTAACAAGTTTTACAGCTTTTCCTACCCATAAAAACCTCTCTCGTGGCCATTCATAATACACCACAGTAATTCAATTACAGATTTCTTTCATTTTATACATCACTTCTTACAATCTAAGCCTAAAGAGTCATGTGGACAGATTAGCAGCATTTCTTTTGTAGAAAAACTGAGACACAAAGTTGAAATTGCTCTTATTTTGTGTTGTATTAAGATATCTCATTGATTACATGCGCAGTTAAACATTTTACACTGACAGAAATTGAAGTTTCATCAGGAAAATAATGGTGTGCAGGACAATAACTGTTATAGCCTACATTTACAAGTACCTCTAAGTACCTATAAGAGTTTACAGAGGTACCTTAGTGCTTTAAGCTGAAGCATCAAGTCACGCTTAATTTTATGCTTAATATTATGATTTACTTTACTGCACCCTTAAAAATATTTTTGGAGCAATACACTGAATAATTTAACTGGACTGTGATGTAAACAAATCAGAAATAATGCATTATTAAATAGCAAACCAGTGGTTCCCAAACTTTCATGTGACCACTTAAAATCAGCAGTATCTTAGTACATCTCATTATCTTCTAAGTTCAAATAGAGATGCGATTTCTCTCAAAAGATGTTTTTAAAACTCTTTTCTAAGCTTTATGTTAAATAACTACTTGAGGTTCAAGCAAAAGATTAGAGAAATTTAAAAAAAGAAAGAAAAGCAGTCGCTTGATATTCTTTTTTTCCAACCACATGAGTCATCTGAAAACCCTTATGATCAAATATGACCCTTTGAAGACAGCCAGACCTCTACATTTTACTGGCTATATTTTTGTACTTTTACCAAAATATAGTTATGATCAAGGACTTTTCTAATAACAGAGTGTTTTTTTCCCTTTCATTGTTGACACCTCCACATTTGGCAGAAAGAGCCTCTTAAGCAGAATGACTGCTCATATATGAAAACCTCAACGAGAGGAATGAAAACAAAAAAATATCATGAACACATGTCAAAAATCTATCTATTTATTGTAATTCAGTCAGTCTACAGGAAATACTTTATTCACGTTAAATAAGCTTCATCTTGCTCTTTACCAATGTGAAAATGTTCTTGCCCTCAGTGTTAATCCACTGCCAATCAAGTGGACCAGCTCTGTGTTTCCATGGCGATATGAAAGGCTAGAGATGACTAGTCTTTTAGAAAGGTGTAGTCGCTGGTGAACTCTGTTTTCTTTGGCGAGTGTGACTGTGTGGGTGGATGGTCAGGATTCAAAATACCAGCCTTATGTACAGGCACGCTGCTGAGCACCTTCTGTGACTTCTGCACACCAGCAAATAGCAAGGGACCCTTAACGTTACACATGCATACGTCTATGGTCGGAAAAGACTATATAGAAATGCATATAAGTTTACGTATTATATGTACTGGAAGCGTACAACCTTTTTAACCTTAAAACAGACACGTACTTTTCCTTGCCTTTGTAATTGATTATCAGGTGTCTCTTGATTGATCCTCATTTGTGCAGCTAATCGATGAAAAATAATGGTGCAGTGCCTCTCTCCCTTGGGATGGAGGTCATCAGTAGTCAAAGAAGTAGATCTTGTACTCGGGTGTAAGGAGGATTACAGTGTAAGTTTACGTGATCGAACATTAGGCCCTTTAACATTTAAGGGGGAAAAAAAACAACGAAATGCACTGAAAACACTGGGTCTGCAGAGAAATAAACTGTGACGGATCCATTATGAGATTGTTAATATTGATGCATCTTCCCTTATTCAGCACTTTGCTGCTTTTTTTGCTTTTTTTTTTTTTAAATTTATAGATGTAGCAGTTTCTAACTCCCATGCGTCAGAGGATAAAACAGAGGAGCAGCAAGATGATTAATGTGACAGGAAAGAAGGAAAAACAAAGTCCTCCTGTACAAACCTGTAAGCAGCATTTGGACTTATCTCGAGTAATTTAATTCTTTATGAAATATGAAAGAGGTTAGCCCTGCGTCAGATTGGCAGCTTGTCCAGGGTGTACCCCACCTCTTGCCCTGTGGTAGCTGAGATAGGCCCCGCCACCCCCGATAAGAATTGGTAAAAGAGAATTGATAGGTAAAAGAAACAGATTCTCTTCTGAATCTCAGTTTGAGAAGGTTAGAGGAACCTGTTTTTTGGTTGGTCATTTCATAAAAAAAATGTCAATGTCTCCCACCTGATACCCTCAAAATAATCTGTTTTGTTTTTTTAATTTAATTTAATTTACAGTAACTTCAGTATATTTAATGAAGGCATGAACAGATGGAGTCAGAGCAAGAAGATCCTGTCATCAAAATGTAAGTGAAGAATAGACCTTTCACATGCTTTTACTTTTTTTGACCAACCATCTGTCCCACATGGTTGTACTGCATGACTCTTGACAGTTTACACAAACTGCACTTTTCCAAGTTTTTACCAGTAAATCAACAGACCCCCCCCAAACAAACAAACAACAACAACAAAATAACAATAGGTACACTCGATATAACATTCATACCATTCGTTGTTTCTAGTACTCTACTTTAAATAGATGGGGTTTTGCTATATAGATTATGACATATTACATGATATTGATCTTCAAAGTTAGTTATAGTTAGACAAAATAGTGCTAAGAAAACCTATGAGTGTTAAATGGTTTTTGTTGTCAATTTAACAGAGCTTAAATGGGTTTTTCAGCCTGCCAAATGTCGTGTGGCTATCTCCTGTACGAATGAAGTTATGATGGGTCAAAAATGCTGGAAAATATAAGTTAAAAATGCTAAATTTCTACCCATCCCTATGTACTTTGTGTGGGAGAAAACTGACGGATGATTGGAATTAAATCAACAATGACAAATAATTCAACAAAGAGCTTTACATTTTTCTCCATAATGAGACGCAAAAATATAAAATAGCGTTAAAATGGAAACACGTTTGAAGTATAAAATCCTGCTTCTGTGTGGTTCTTGATTAAATACACTTTTTTACAGCAGGAGTAAGAGAGAAGTAACTATGTTAGCACAAAGAGGCACGCTGAAAAGTGGACGTCATGCTGGGGTGAACCAAGAGTTAATGTGCTGTGAAACTACAGAGTGTGATGTCACACTTCAAGGTGAGATTTAGTGGATCAACAGTGAGTACCTACCAAAGGTCAAGTGCAGCTCGATGTGAGTAAGAGGGGCAGAGTGTGAATCTACATATCTTGTGGAAATTACTTCAGGTCATTTCAGCTTTATTTGATAGTGAGAGTGTGGGAGAGACTCTGATAGACTATGGCAGGAGAGATGATAATGATCTCAGCTCAGTCTCAGTTACAGACAAGGACCTCAGAATATAAAAATAACCAGATCTAGTTATTGAACATCTTGCAATTCTAAGATAAAGGGCAACACCAGTTAATACGAGTTGACAAATAGTGTCTCTATGAGGCCGTGATCACGGATCGGCCTTTATGTTCTAAATGAAAACCTGGATCAGGGTCCGTGTCTGGTCTCCTGCGCTCCTTTTTCCGTGTTTCTCAGTTGCTCTCTATAAGGTGCTGTTTCCAAGGTAACAACTCTATGGAGAATTGGCCACCTGAATTTCAGATGGAGTGGAAAAGGAGGGTGAACAGTGGTCTGCTGGCTCTCCGACTGTAAGGAATACATCCTCATCTTCACTGGTGCTGTCTGTCCTGCAGTGAACATTGGTCTTCATTATGCCATACTCAGCAAGCTGAAATTAAGCCTGTGACAGTTGGGCGTGTCTAAAAATAATTTCTGTTATTTTCAGAATATGTGACTAATGTCTGATCTGGGTAGGTGGGTCATTACTTTTCCTCATATCCATGTAATTGACAATTCATTAGTGTGCTTTTTACACTAATATTTCTATTGATAAAAAATATAAATGATTAAAAAAATTAAATAACAAAGGTCTAATTTCCATACCATAAAGATATTTATATCATTCCAGCAGGAGCATGAATCATACTGCCCTGAATACTTTTTCCTCCTTTGTTTTAGTAACTAACAGGAGCGTTAACAGGTTAGTGATCTGATGTTGTAAGTGTGCCCTCCAGTGGTGATGTGACAGAACTGCAAGACTATGTTTAAATTTAATCTTGAAAATTGTACACTAACCAATTTATTAGCTACTCCTTGCTACTCCAGGGATGGACCCCTGTTTATTGTTTACCTTCAGAACTACCTGAATTCTTCATGGAATAGATTCAACACGTCTCCTGAAATATTTCTTAGAGATTTTGGTCCATACTGACAGAGAGCATCACACAGCTGGACATCGGTGATCCAAATGTCCCATTTCACTACGTCCCAAAGATTTGGTTGGATTGAGATCTGGTGACTGTGGAGGCCATTTGAGGACAGTGACATTATTCTCATGGTCAAGGAGCCAGTTTGATATGATGGGACAGTGTGGTCAACACAATTTCCATCACACACCATTGCACCACCAGTAGTCTAAACCATTGATTCAAGGCAGCATGGATCAATGCTTTCATGTTGTTTACACCAAATTCTGACCCTGCCATCTGAATGTCGGTAGAGTGAGGCTACTTAGTATTTGTGTTAACGAGCAGATGAACTGGCAAACCTAATAAAGTATCCATAACAAAGCTATTTGAGAGCAGTTTTGGGAGACAATTGACACACAATACAGATCCCCGGCCTGTTTAAAACAACTCTAAATCTGATATTCAAGCGTGATGACTAACAACTAGCCAACTTTACCGAGCAGGAAAAGGTGACTCAAAAGGAATTACAATTCTTGACACCACCATGAATAGAAATGATTAAGGCTGTAAATATTTCAGCAACAAGCTATTCCTGAGACTTTGACTAAAGTTCATACTGTGCTGACCCTCAAATTTATGTCAACTGTTTATTTAATCAGTTTTTTATGCAATATTAAATGTGACATTTCTGCTTTTGAAGAATTTAATCACTCTGATTTAATTTGTAATTTAGAAGTCAGGAGGAAAGACTTACAATAGAGATCTCTTTATTATAGTGCATTTATCAGATGTTACAAGATGGGTTTAAAAAAAAAAAGCATAAAAGGTAATTAAGAAATACATATGCACGTACCATGTAATTTTCACAGAAACGAAAATTAAAGCTTCACATCTGAACAAGAGCAGGTGGATGACATTAAAATACATTTTCTTACAGTTTTTTTAATATATATATACACGCACACACACATCTGTATTTCTTGCTGTTTAGTAAATGATATATAGGATGAAGAAAGCCCAAAGGTTAGTCATTCATTTAAGCAAACTTTATTTTTAAAAAAAAGAAAGAAAAAAAAAGTCCAGTTTTAGAAAAACAAAAAGGGAACATTAATTTTCCCTTTTGAGGTCAGTAGATATGACCTTATGGTTGTCTGAACTCAGTAAGGAATGTGGGGGTGATTGGTTTCTTTATAAATGCGGCATCCTTTAGAATTAGTGGGTGTAAGGGAAAAGATGATGTCACTGGTTGAACTGCTGTAACAGTGTTACTGGGACACTTCAGCTGTCTGCTGGTGTAGAGCAATTGGGAGCGTATTTGTGTACGGGTTCTCTGTAACAGCTGAGAGATAAACTGCCGTCGTCGCACAGCCCTGTGTTGTGCAAGCTGATGAGGTTGTGCAAATGGCCCGATGTGACGTAAATGACACCAAGAGAAGCACCTCAGCTACATGCAGAGAAAACACTGAAGCATTAAGAAAGCATTTACAGAACTGACTGATACACTTGTCATATAAATGTACGGTCTGTCACAGTGCTGACAATGTGGTCTAGAGCCAATGCGCGTCCCCTCTGGTGACCTTGTGCTGAACCAAACACAATGAACCCTTCCGAAAACCAACCAACTGGTCCCGAGAGCAACAAAATAAAAATTAAAAAACCCACACCAGGCCATGCGTGGATAAAGACTAACAAAAGATAATATAATAGAAAAGAGACCCTAAACCAAGGAGCTACATACAAAATAAATCTACCAGGAAATAAAACGCCAGAGTGGGAGCAACTCTAAAAAAAGGCCTTGTTGTTCCAATGAGTGGGGAGTAGATGAAACCCACACACATCCACCAATGACCCAGTAGCTACAACACCCTCCTCCACACATGTAAACATGCAACATTTATTGCCTTTTGTAGACCCAGTGATGATGCTTCTTCTAATCCTCTGCGAAAAAACTTAAGACCCCATGAAAAGGCCGATGCAACAACAGATAGCTATCAGAAGCAAAAGGGTGTGACCCGAATATTGTAAAATCTAAGGAAGTTAATGTGGAAGATTCACTGACACACTGGCTCCGATTACAATCTGATTATCAACAGGATCTACACATTTACAGAATTAAAAGATTTTTTTTTATGTAACTTTATCTAATGTTCCCTAAAAATGTCAATGGATAATTTTCAAAAGAACGTGAACTATTCCAGGATGTAACACATACTTTATTTTACCAAAAATGACACTGGTTACATAGCACAGTGCATCTTTGCAGGTTGAGAGGGAAAGAAAAAAAAAAAAAAAAACAGTTGTGAAAAGGGTCTTAATTCTAATATCACAGGCTGATGTAAAAACCTAACTGTTGTTACCTTTTGGTTTTTGTGATTATAAACATTCTTGACAGATGACCCACAGCAATAATGTTGTGTTGTTCTCTGCTTTGTGGGAACCAGTGCCTCTGGATGTGCCGACACTGGAGGAATGAGATGTCTTGAGAGCTAACTGTGTTCAAGGCACAGCAGGGCTGCTCCGACTTAGCTCACACGTACATGCACAGTCGTTCGTCCGTTCATCCAAAAATACTCAAACACACACATACAGTACAAATGCAGGGGAGCACTAGCCAAAGGTCCAACGCTTCAGAGAAAATAGAGGAAAAAAAAAAAAGAAAAAAAAGGAGAGCGTGAGACCAGGACCAGTGCAGTCTCCCAAAACACCGCAGACAGAGCTGGCAGTGATTGATCATTTTGCGTTCCTTAGCTGGCTTGAAAGCCAGTCCAGACCCTCGTAGAGACCGTCTCCAGTAGTAGCACATGTGGCCTGGATATACCAGTTACGGTGACGCAGGGAGTGCAGGGCCAGTTTGTCTGTGAGCTCAGCTGCATTCATGGCATTGGGCAGGTCCTACAGGCGCAGAAATCAACCGTTAATAACAAGCGTCCCCTGGATAGGTTACCTCGAATAAAATGTGCTTTTATTTTGAAGTACAGCAAAAAAGGAGTAGAGTTGAAACCATGATCTGTATCATTACTGACCTTACATTTCAAAATGTAAGAATTTTTTATCTTATACATTTTTTGCAACTAGTTGTGAGATAATGCAGCCAGATGTGTACAGTTTTTACCCTCTTGAGTGACTTTAAATGAAGATGTATTCAAATAAATACAATAACCTCCACCTCATACAAGTACAACTGTAATTTCTAGTGATGAATTCTGAATATCCTGCACGGTTTCATCTGAAAGGGCGTTAAATATGGTGACTTCTTTGATTTCTCAAACACACAAATTCACCTGTTTATTTGCAAACACGAGCAACACGGCATCTCTCAGCTCATCCTCAGCCAGCATTCGCATCAGCTCCTCCTTCGCCTCACCCACTCGCTCCCTGTCATTACTGTCCACTACAAAGATGAGGCCTGAAAAAGTAAAAGGGGTCAGTTTTGAGGGCAACCATGAACTAATTCTTACACACCAAAGTGGAAAAGATATAAGTTATCTCACCTTGTGTGTTTTGGAAGTAATGCCTCCAAAGCGGCCTGATCTTGTCCTGACCACCGACATCCCACACTGTAAAACTGATGTTTTTGTATTCTACCGTCTCAACATTAAAACCTGCAGATGAAAAGTGTGTGATGGAAGGTTTAAACAAGTTTCAACAGTGTGTGGTCTTTATTTTTTTTATTTATTTTTTTTAATGCCAAGATTTCAATGTTTTGTATCAAGCAATGAAATTCTCATTACAATGCGGGGGATGACTCACCAATGGTAGGGATTGTGGTAACAATTTCTCCCAGTTTGAGCTTGTACAAGATGGTGGTCTTTCCAGCAGCATCCAGTCCTACCATCAGGATCCTCATCTCCTTCTTTCCAAACAATTTACTAAAAAGGCTAGCAAAATTTCCCATCTTGTCTCACCTGCAGGAGGAGATAAACTGTCAGTTTGCAAGGTCTCTGATCATGTGATACCAAACTAAAAGCAATTTCACAAATACAGCCGAAGTATTGACATCAGAAGTAGGAATGTGCGAAACTAGTCGATTAACCGTTGCTGCTGTCACTAGTCGTGCCAGACGTTCTAGTCATTGAATCCGATTATTAAACATTTCCACTGATGCCAAATGCTGGTAAATTGTTGTGCCCTAAATGTTATGCAACCATCTGCCACAAGATGGACCATCGTTGTTGAGAAACACCGTGAATCTGTTAATCTAGGCACAATCTTTTTTGTTAAGACGATTATTGATGGTTATTTTAAAAGTGAAAGAATAAGATCGTGGATACAAGTGGCAGAAACGTGGAACATTCGGAAACCACGATGTGAGGTGCCGCACAGTTAAGTGGCTTGATTCCCTACTGAAGAATGTGATTAATGGTTTCAAATGCTTTTGTTTAGAGTTTTTGACATCGTCCTATAAACGGTTCTCAAACTAATTTGATATCTGAGTTTTTCTTGTTTTAAATTGGTCGGTTAGTCTAATTGATTTCCCCTTGTTAAGTCTACTTAGAAATTAGTCGCCAAAAACATAAACCTAATCAGAAGCTGATGTTAAGTTTCTACTTTTAAGAATCCCATACAGAAAGGTTTCATTGTTGCTGTTCCCTATATTCCTCATTGTGTCAGTGTTAATGACCGTAAAAAGCACTTCTGCAACTTCCTCCTGGCCCTAACATGAAACACAATATTTGCCCTTCAAGTAAACAGCTGCTGTGAACGCACCTCCCAAGTTAAACAGAGCGGCAGTGCTGCTTGTCCTGGGTATCCAACAAGCTTGTGGCTCAGGTAAACAAGAACCAGTACAAAGCATTACACTTAATAAGCTGACAGAGATTGTCTTAATAACAAAGGAGTAATTGGTTAACTACTTAGAAAAAAGGGAAGGGATTTCATTTAGTAAACGCTAATATAGTTTAGTGAAATTCACACAGCACATTTTTAAGCCAGTTAGATGACCTGATCAGATGAACCACTGAGGTGAGGTTTCACTACATACAGATGAAGAAAAAATATTTTAAGCATTTTGAAATGCCAGAAATTCTGCTTTTTATCATAAAATTGTGGTCTCATCTTAAAAGTCTGAGGCACAAATTTAAGCAAATAGATTTGGTACCGTTTGAAAAATATGTCATCAAAACAATAACCTGTAAACTTACTCTTTACCCAAACATTTAGGAAACCATACACCCTTACTAGATATTGTTTTAATAAAGTAAATTTACAGCTTAAATCATTTTTTACCATAAATTCTGTTTCTTTTATCCCTCGTAAACCCTGCTTCTATGTTCTTGATTTAGGGCTTTTACAAAATGTTTCATGACAACTATGAGACAGAACAAACCAACTTGTGCTGCTCAGCAGTTTATTCGGTGTAAACTTGGATGAAAACCATTTTTATACCTTCCTTATACCTTCTTTTTGTAGGGATAAATGATACATATTGGATAAGGGTATGTATAGGATTAGTCACCTAAACAATTAAAGGTCACTTTAATAGCTGGGAGAAGAAATACAAGAGTTGCAAGAAGCCAGAATGTTCTTAACCAGCAGGGTGCAAAGTTGTATGGATCACATCTGTTCTAATCAGTGCAGTTTAGTGATAAATTCTAGTATTTCTAGTCAGCATAATCGAGTTTTTCCTTTTTAAAAAAAGGAAAAAAAGGAGGCATAAGTTGTTTTCACACAAACTACTGAAAAAGAGATCACGGTGAGACACTCCCCAAAGTTGCCATTTCTCACATGTAGCATAAAGCTGGAGCTTGTGGCCGCCTGCTGTGTTCTCACTTTGGAAATGACAGCCAAGAGCACTGTGTGTATGTAGCATCCAGGAGGCAGAACACAGGACGACCACTCAGTAGCTTTGAATACACCAGGCTTAGGGCTGTGCAATCTATTTACATTTTTATGTGCTCTAAAAAAGAAAAGGGAGAGATAAAAAAAGAAAAAAAGTCTCATGTACCATGTGTTTACCTTCCTTAGTATGCACAAAAACACAAGCCCAGACATATCTGAAAGTGAGAGACGTGTCACCCACGGGTTATCGCCTAAAAAGGTGAATGCTTACACCTTCGACAGCGCCATTGCTGTAGCACTGGCTTGACAGACTCTGTATGACAGGAAGCGCAAACAGTGGATGAAACTTGCCAATAAGGTTACATGGTGGAAAAGTAGCGGTTTAAGCAACTTGCTAAAAAGCTGTACCATACATCCCAAGTAAAAATACTGTTCAATTTCAGCTGAAGAGTTACTTCAGGTCCACAGTAACTAAAGGAACTTAACTTTAATGTGTTAAGCAATTATATTTTTACCTAAAATTTCCATTGAAAACAACACCATAGGTTACTTGTTATTATATTTGACTCATGTTGTGTCACTAGATGTAATGAATTGTCGTTACAGTTTTTTTTTTTAAAAAGAAAGACAGTAAATGCCCACCATTGTCTTTACACTAATGCAAGCTGTAATCACAGATAACATTGTGAGCATACAGCACAAGTAAAGCTATAATGTGGCCAGTGTCAACAGCTGGATCAATATAAGCGCTTCCGTTTGGTCAAATGTACGCCGTTTGTTGACTGCAAGTGTGAACTATGCAGTATTTTGTAGTCATTTCACAGCTACAGCATGTACTTGAGATCAGCAGCTCCTGCTGATCATCTGGCAAGAATGTGGTAAACCCAAGACGCGAATTTACCAGTGTCATAAAGACTTCCTCAAAACGCCCACTGAATGAGCACAATAAACACAGACTTTTTGCATGCCTGAGGCTTGATAAAAATAGGGGTAGTCTAAAAACAAGCAAAAAAACCCCAAAACAAAACACCAGAATCGAGTTTTACAAGCTCACCCCGACATTAATGCATCAGCCTTCAGTGTGAGGAAAAGAAAAGGACAGATTTAACAGAGAGGTTTGGAATATGTGGATTTACTGCTAACTAAATTTGCTGTTATCTTTTCAACATCCAGCTCTGTGATGCAACTCATCCTGGGCTTAACAAACAGAAAGCATTAATTATGTTTTGAAAACCGATATTTAGTGAATCTATAAAAAGTGTTCCATTCCATCAACAAATTAAAGTGCTTTTTGAGATGAGCACTAAAGTTTTAAATTTCACAAGATTAATATCCATGTTTGGGGAGGATAATAATTAAAAAAAACCCAAACAAACACAGATAACAGAATTTCCTAAGCTATTAAGAACTGAGAAAAAAAAATATTAGAGGTAGAATAACATACTGGAATCAGCAGGCAGCCTTTCAGGAAACAAGACAGCTTTACAGTATCACATCAGAGGTCAATATTTGTCTTTTCTCTGTTATGTCACATTACAGTGTTAGCTAATCATTCAACCACTGAAGGTATTTTGAAGAGCTAAAAGAATGGAAAAAATATTAAAGATTAGTTTGTTTTCCCACAGTAATTTTAATTACTGTGGGAAAAAAAAGATTAATCATTATCCCACAGTAAGTAATTATTACTGAAAGAAAAATTGCAGTATTAGCAATGGAACAGAATCTTATAAAAATAGATGATAGTAACATGTTTTTTCCCAGCTCTATATTAGGCCAGTTAATGCACACTTGAGTCTTGTAATGTTAATGAAATAAATAATTATGGAGCTAAGGGAGTTTGGTATCAACTGACGCATACTGTCAAAACTGTTTTCATACATCAACTCTGGACTTTGTGCTGAGACGCTGACTCACACCTGGTCACTTTTGCTAGTTTAAAGTTGGGTTGAGCACATGATGCACATCAGCATACACACACCTGCAAGCAGCACTAACGTTAAAAGGCTGGTGACTTGTGCCTAATTTTATAACCTCAAAGAAATGTCTGTGTTTACATCTAAACTCTGGGATAGAGTTACAAAGTGCAGAGACTTCTGCGAGAAGGTTTGATCCTCCATCACAGAGGAGCACTGTCTATATGTATTTTACTGGGTGCTTAGAAGGCAAGGTTTTCCTTTTTTTTTTTTTTTTTTTTTAAATGGGTA
>VUQG01010463.1:16952-42939 GCA_015106755.1 Etia nguti | reverse complement strand
CCCCCCCCCCCCCCCCTTTTCCCCCCCACCCCCCCCCCCCCCCCCCCCCAACCTCCCATCTCATCTCATCTCAGGCAGTGAAGAGCGGACTGAAAACAACCTGCAAGTGCCATGGTGTCTCTGGCTCTTGTGCTGTACGGACTTGCTGGAAGCAGCTGTCTCCTTTTCACGACACTGGACGCCTGCTGAAGTATCGATACGACACTGCTGTGCGAGTGCTGAGCGTCACCAACACAGCAACTGGGGAGACCGAACTCGCAAGCCCCCGTCGCCAAGGTCAGAGCCTCCGGACTACCGACCTGGTCTACCTGGAAGACTCCCCCAGCTTTTGCAGGCCCTCTCGCTACTCCCCTGGTACAGGTGGCCGTTCGTGCGCCAAAGACACAAGTTGTCAGAGTCTGTGCTGCGGACGTGGTTATAACACAGCCATGCGCCTCACCAGCCTGTCTTGCCACTGCCAGGTACGCTGGTGCTGCCATGTGGAGTGTCAGACATGTGTGAGAGAGGAGGAGGTATATACCTGCAAAAATGCATAACTGAATGATGAGATAAAGACATTTGCAAAGACCTGAATAAAGAAAAGAATGATCCTTTGAGTTAGTGGAAAATGTGATTAAAAATGAATCGCTGATCATGGACATGACTGAACTGTAATCTCCTATAGACACTTAACACTAAGGGACTGTGAACTGCATGGAATATACAAATGTAATAATATTATACTGCTGGTTATAGTCACTAAATTGATATGCAACAGCTTACTGTAGGTGAGGATGTTTTCAAACTACCCTGCTTTTCTCTCGCTGGATGCACTGAAACCCCACTCTGCTGAGGACGAGGAGGGAAAATGCTCTTACAGCAGGTACTGGACCGGACTGGAAGACACCGGATGCTGAATCCTGTCTGCAAGGAAGCTCTAAAAGGGATTTTGTTGTGTTGTAATTGTCTCCCTCCATTTCACTATTTATTGTGCCGGTTTTGTTGTGCTGCTGCTTTATATTTGAATTCTTGGATTTCAATTATTATCAATGAGGCTAAAATAGCCTTAAAAGGAACCTACCTGTCTGACTTTCTGTCTGCTGTGGTGAACTTTTAGCTAAAGTTCAGTCCTGACTAAAAAGCACTTAAGTTGCTCTTGCTTCATGAGATCCTATGTGCATTATGAATTGTTTGTCTTTAGGCCTAAATACATGATTAGAAAGAATCACTGGAAGCTTTGAGTGGTGATTAATGCCACACAACCTACATTGTAACTGATGCATGAGAAGCTTATTGTGCAAGCAGAGAAGCTGGCTTTCAGTTGCTCTTATGGAAATGTCTATGGAAATCTTTACATGTGGACTAATGTGGGCTCAGCAGAACAAAGGGAAATACCTGGGGCAATAGTGAGGGAAACACCAAACACTGTGGTTAAAAATCACTTTTTTGCTTAATTTATCAGCATACCAGCCTGGCTCTTCTAATTTTGCTGTTTATAGAAGCACACACTTTGCTATGCTTTCAAGTTTAAAATTGTTTGGCTGAACCATTTGGTCTTCAAAGTCTAATTTAGCCATGTCTTTGTTCTGAATGCCTTTGAAGTGGGCTAATCATGCTCCTTATTTGCTCAAATTGCTAATCAAAGACAATCACCCAGTTTACTACCCTTATATATTCAACTTTGTGTGTCCATGTGTGCAGGTCAAAAGTGCGTGCCGGATCCCAAAGGTTTGTTTTTATTGGCCAGTTAATGTTTTCTCTGAGGGACTCTGAACTGTATATATAATCTGAGTATAACTCATGTCAGGGGTCCTGCCGTCTGACAATGTGGAATCATAATTTTCTACCTCACTTCATCTTTTGGCAAATATCATTAAGATTTATGAGCTATGCAGAGTTATCCTCTCTGTAGATACATGTTTTCCCCTCTGCATTCGTTATAAATATCATATTTGAGATGTTTGTACAGTTCTTTTTAATTTGGTAATATATGAATACTCATTTTTCCAAAGCAATTTTTTATAAAAATCTAGTTGCTTTACATTCTTATTTAAAACAAACAAGGTTAATAAATGGACAAAGAGTCACAAGGCCTACGTGTTTGTTGTGTCTTGCTCAGTTGCTGCAGGCAAACACACTAAACCATGCACACATGCACACACTTCACACGCAACAAGGAAGCGAGCGCAATACACCTGCCCGAAACGCGGCTGCGTGCATCAACTGAGCAAAAACCACTTCCGGCTCATGGTGCCCTGGCCTCCTTTTCATCTGAAAATCCTGTGGTCTTGCTGCATCGCCATCAACCGCCCAAGCAAAAGGCGAGGGGTGAGTGGGCGGAGAACACGCTTACAGGTGTTGTGCCTCTGGCCAGCGCATCAGCCGCGATGACAACCATAATGCAGATGATGACAAAAGTGGTGACTCAGAGAAGTGCTGTCTTGCAGAGCATTTGACCCCAATTCCCCATTAGAAAGTTACAATCGACCGCCCCACAACGATGATGAGAGCAGTTTATGTGCTATTATCCCTGAATCATAACTTTCCACTCATTTGCAAGACATCAGTGAACCTACAGCATACAGAGGGCTATTGTATAAGGTATTTATAGTGTACTCTCTGGTGCTTTGATGTTGCTCTCTAATTACTGTGATTACGCATTATTATTCCTTATCAGAGCATTCACTTAAAACCCAAAGCATTGCAGTAAATTATAAGATAATTTTTTAAATTACTTTATATTATTGATGTACAGCAAGTTATTGTTGGGGCAAATTAGTTTTTAAGTAAGATGAGTAAGCTTGTCTTGGCTATTCAGATATTTTAATGAATTTTTAGGACTACCTTGCATAGAAAAAACAGCTGTTTGCTTTAATGGCAAAACTTTATGGAGAGCCAAATGTCACCTTGGGGAAATAAGTAAAGGGAAAGGTTAGCTTGGGTAACAGACAAAAAAAAGGTTTTCTTGTTTTTGTCTAAAACTATTCCAAAACCAAACATATGTACGCACACGCAAATATTCAAAGTTTCAATTTTACTAAACTTCATGTATTTTCACTATGTTACATATCCAGCTTTAGTGATTTGAATTCTGACAGCTTGTTAAAGCCACTGCAGAACCTTTAAAGGTATTTTACCTCAAGTAATAAAATGCACCAATGCTTACTATGAAATCACCAGTGGCTTACTCTAACTCTGACTTTATGATATTTCACCTTTTTTGTTTCCCATAGTCTTTAGAAAATGCTTTACAGTTTCACATACTTTCCCAAAGCCTTAAGCTAACGTGATCATTTAAAGAACCACTTGGTTAAATAGGGCAAGTTGGGGGTTTTTTTTAGATATTGAAGAGTTCATATTTTAGGGATATGTGATTTCCACTGGACCGCAGCAATATGCTTTGGTCTGTCCAACAACTGTATTGTATTGCCTCTTTGAACCTTTGGATGTGTCCTCTGCTGCAAAACTAATTTCCCTTCTCAGACAATAAAGTTGAAAAATTCAGTTCAGCAGTACACAAAATGCGTCAGCATCTCTCCAATGACTGAGGTCAAACCAGTTCATGTGGTCAGACTACTGACTCACCACATTAACTCATCATATTATAACAATCCAGATCAATATTTAACTTTATTCATCATGAATGTCAGGTATTAAAAAGCTGCAGGATAAAGAGCAAGACAGCGGAGTGTGTCACGGAAGGAAAGGTGGAGCAGGGTTTAGATATTGAGGGACATGAAGGAAAAAGATGAGGATGGAGGGATGAGAAGGGATAGCTTGTGGCCCCGGGAGGCCTATCCCCTGCTGCTGCTCTTGTTGTTTTATAATGAACTCCTAAAGCTTTCATTTCCCTCACTACCCTCACTGGAGGGGGCGCAGCGATGGGGGCTGCCGAGTCCACAGCCGGATTCGCACGCACAAGCCACAGGGGTGGGGAGCTTTGAGCTGGGTGGGGGGGCTTGACTGAGCAGAGGTGCAATAGTCAAGCGCCCGTGTATGTGTTTGAAAGAGTCCTGACAGCAGACAGGTGAGGGCAAAAAGGTTTTTGCATATGTGTGTGTGAGCATACTTGCCGTGTGCACACCTGTGGTCACTTCAGCCGTGTTTGTAGTGAGGTCTTCGTGTGCGGGTGTGGGCTATAGTCACCCTGCCGTATGCCGGAGTTTCTCTCTGTCTTTCTGAGACACTGAATAACATAGATAATGTAGGTTAAGGCTGACGGTAACACTATCTCTTGTGTCTGCACTGGCTTGGTTCAGGTAAAGGTTACTATGCCGGGTTGGGCTGCAGCAGTGCACCATGCTGTGATAGATGAAGATGAATTGGCAAATCAGGGCTGGGGCATTTTTTCAGATATGTATTATATTTGCGTTGCTTAGCAAAAAGATATTATCCATAGAGATTTACATAGCTTTCAGGTTTATACATCACTCATTTGTGTAAGAACAGTAGATGTTAACTCAAGCGTGGAAGGCTTGGTAGATACCTTGCTCAAGGACACAAAGCGTAGTCCTGTAATCAAAACCTCTGAGCCCCAGGTCAAACATCTACACCCTGCAAGATTTCCGCCTCAGGAGAGGAGACTCTTAGACAGCATTGGAGCTGTGCCTAATCCCCACACCCTGACATCACACGGAGATAATTAAATAATGAAGACAACGAGGAGAGGAATGGATTTGGTGAAGAAGAAGAGGAAAAAGAGAGATACAGAAACTTGTGAATACAGCATGGGGTAGGAATTTGGAATGTGAAATGACTAATGCAGTTGCTCAACCCACAACAAGAACATGCACTGCCTAGAGCTATGACAAGGCTGAGTGCATACCTCTAACTCAGAGGCTGGGTTGGACTGGGATGGTGGCTGAGTTCCTCGCAGTAGGTGATGAGATAGTGCATGCCTGTTTGATGGTCAATTAAGCGGGCACAAGGTTTAAATGATGAATAGTTTGGTTTGTTCACCTGCAGATGGAGAAAAACAAGAAGAGCTGACAGGTATTACAATACAAATGATTAGTTCATACAAATTAATACAGGATATTAAATCAATCAAAAAAAGAAAAATATGAAACTTGGAGTACAGGCTTTGCCTTAGAACTAAATTTACTGACAAGATAATTAATACAAATATGAATGAGGATCTTTTCTGTTTGTCAATAAAAGATTTAAATAATTTTTCTTTTTTTGTCGCTCTTAAATTTGAATTAGAATGGATAAGCAATACCAGCCTCATGGCTCTTTGGAGGAAGGAACGTCATTGCTGACCTTTTGTGGAACTTCACATTTTTCAAAAATTAGTTTTTTGTTGTAAACCGAACTGATTTAATTCCAATTTAAATCCTCCTATGCTTATAGTGTTTTTAAGCATTTTAGCACTGTAGACAGTATAATAGATGGATGTAACTTGGTCTAAAAAGTGAAGGCCACAGGCAGTACCTTAAGCCTGCATTCTTTTTCATCGTCACCAGGGGGAGACTCAAAAATAATCCTGTTAGATATACATTTCCGGCAAAATGGTCCTCGACTCCCTTGTTCAGTGACCCCACTAAACGATCCTGATGACTTCATGAGCTTACACACTGAATAGAACATTAGGTCCATCAGTGCATTCATTTGCTCTCTTCTCTTTCCCCTCACCCCCAACTGGTTGTGGTGGATGGCTGCCGCGCCCCGAGTCCAGTTCTGTCAAGGGTTTCTTCCTGTCAAGTCAAGTCCTTTTATTTATAAGCACTTTTAAAAACAACAAAGGCTGATCAAAGTGCAGTACAACTAAAAGGAATAGAACAGAGCAAGAAAATACATCAAAAAACAAAACAAACATGTCAAAAACTCAATCACATTTAAATGCTAGGAAGTAAAGATGTGTCTTCAAGTAGGTTTTAAAGATGTCAAGAGTTGGTGAGGTTCTATCCCCTGCAACACATGCAGCTATAGCAAAAGCCTGCATCCTCTGTGCTTTAGGCTCAGCTCACCTTAAAGTATGCATAGTTTATAAGTTCAAAAAGAGGGTGCGAATTGCAAGGGATGATCTGATTGTTGGGGTTTTCTCTAGGGAGGGGACTTTGCCTTACAATATAAAGCACCTTTAGGGGACTGTTCTTGTGATTTGGTGCTATACAAATAAAACTGAATAGAAATCGACATGAATTGAATTCATTTAATGCAACTTGTCCAGGTTGCAGGGGTAGCGGCTTAAGCAGAAACACCGAGACTTTCCTCTCCCTAGCCACCTCCTCCAGCTCTTCCAGTGGGACACCAAGGTGTTCCCTCCCCGGCCAAGAGATATGATCTCTCCAGCATGTCCTGGGTCTGCCCCGGGGTCTCCTCCCATTAGGACATGCCCAAAACATCTCACCTAGGAGTTACCCAGAGGGCGTCCAAGTCTGATGCCCAAACCTTCTCAACTGGTTCCTTTCAATGTGGAGGATTTAGTGGCTAAACTCCCTCTGAATGACACCCATCTTTGAGGGAGAGCCCAGCTACCCACAGAGGAAGTTCATTTCCTTGTATCCAAGATCTCTACCAGTCACCACCCATAGTTTGCAGCCATAGTTTTTCCAGTAAGTTTCAAGCTTTGATTTCACCCTAAGATCTTTTGTTTCCAAATGTCTTCCTTCTCCCTAAAGTTTTGGTGTCCCTAAGGTTTGGGTTCTCAAACCTGTTGAGATTCATTTGTTTTTGTTTGAGATACCCATCTGTAAAGACTTGAGACTCCTTCACAGGTTGTGATTTAATGGTTTGGACAAAAACATTCCACAAACACATATAAACACCTGCCAAAGTACTCAAAACTACAATGACATCCCCAATGACGCATGGACAGGCAGACTCACAAAGTGAGAACTGCGCTTGTACAGGGTTGATTTCTGGTAGTTAAAAAAAAGGCATAACACAGGAGTGCTGATGAACTGGTTTTACATAACAAAGATACCCGCAGATGTTTACCAGATTCCTCTTGAACTGTCCATTCTCAAGCCCCACTACTACCCACCCATTGGGAAGCTCCTGTGGGAGGCTGTTCTCATGCTGCTCCACAGAAACACCTGCAGCACCAAAAGAAGAGTTTACATGGCAGCTGCTGTGATAAGAGCCCACACACCTTCATAACTGACTCCTCTCCTCCATATATGGCACTTCTCTTGTTTTTTTCCTCTCACAGCTAAGTTTGCGCACACACACACATACACACACCAGCACACACACAC
Organism: Etia nguti; assembly: GCA_015106755.1. NCBI lineage: Eukaryota > Metazoa > Chordata > Actinopteri > Cichliformes > Cichlidae > Etia > Etia nguti. The sequence goes on along the minus strand of VUQG01010463.1, from coordinate 35,758 downwards.
ACATACACACACTGACCTCCATCACAATCAAAACAAAACTTTCCCACATCAACTATGTCCAGGAAAGAAAAACACAGATAATGTTCTGAGCTATGTCTTCTCCCCAACCGGCAACATCTCTGAAAAAGAAGTCTGGTATGTTGCCTGTGATTATTTGTGATACCAATACCTACACAATTATGCTGTCTGCTGGCTTTATTTCCATCAGTATTCACAATTAAATCATGATTGTCATTAAAGGGATGCAGATAGACAAAAACATTTCTTTTGAGCTCTCTATACCACACAATTTGGTTAGCACACACAACGTAATGATGAGAGTGTGGTTTAAAGTGGTTGCATGACTGTGGGAAGGGAGCTGTCAGGCCGGGGAAACCCAGTGCAGCGCTTCGTGCCACTGCTGTTTTTAATCCCATCCTCGCAAAGATGTCATCCAACCACAGGGGTGGACAGCATCTCTCATCCTCAGAGGTCTTAGTGTCACAGGTGGCATAACCAGAGGGCTGCATATCTGTGGGTATGTGTGTATAGGTCTGGCACCTGTATGATCACTTTGAGGAGAGAAGAAAATACAGCATGCCAGGAACCAAGAGAGGGAGACAATAATGCTGATCACCTGTGCCCCTTTCAAAAGCTTAGTCTTCTCCACTGAAGAGAAAAAAGGTTGAGGGGAACCACAAATCTACAGATTTACAAAAATGCATTTGACTCAAATCCTGTACAAGGCCTTAATAGACCAAATATTTCTTAAATAGCACTAAATCAATACCAAATAACAAATAAAAACTTTAGAGTACTTTGAAATAAAAAGAGTAAATAGAGGGCAGTTGTATTTCCACATAGCCTGCAGCGATGGGCTGATGTAAGACAATCACCCTGTGGTTTTATGCTTATTTGCGGTTGTCTTGCATCATTATGTTGTTGTTCTTTATCTGTTTTTAGTTTTGTTTCGTCTCTTTGTGGCTATTCACAGACATTTCATCATTAAAAGTAATATTGTTGCAGCAACTGGGGTGGTCATGTAGACTGTCCCTCTGGGAGGAGAGGGTGCTGCCCTCTGGACCCCCATCTGGACTCCTTTCACAGTAAAACCCACTGAGATGTTGGGAGCTTATGAGTTTCTCCTGTCATCTCTGACAGGCCCTCATTTGCTTTCATTCAGCGCCTCATCACAGCTTCAAAGACGAGTGGCTCACCTGCCTCAGGGAAGAAGCGAAAAGATCAGTGTGCCTTTAAAAAAATGACTGGTATCCAGAAATTTTTGACCCTGGGCAATTTTGCTCCCCATAATTGGCTTCTTCGCTATGTCTGTCTTGGGCAATCATTGTAGAGTTATGATGTGTTATACTGCCTGGAAAACATCATTAAGTACATTGTAGGGAAGTGATTCAATAACATATCATTTTCCCTTGATGAACAAAACAGTGTTGGGGTGCGGGGGTGGGGGGTAAGTCTCCAAGTACATTGAGTGCTTTCATTTCTCTACTGAACAATAACCAGGCTGCGGTGTTTTCTTTACATGTACCAGTACAGGGAGACTGATGCAGCACTAAATGTTGCTCGGTTACAAGACCCCCAAAGGGGCAAAGATAAACAGCATTTCCTAACAATAAAGCAACAACATACATATAGATATATTCAGTACATACCCATGCTTCCCTTAAAATCATTGTTAACATATAAGTCTTGAGCCACCTCGCATTTCTTTATATTGTATTTTGCTTCCAAGTAGCCAGACATTTTTAAAGTGGTCTTGAGAAAGAGTTCTCCAGGCTTCCTTAAGGACTTTTAGAGTTTTATTTGGACTCAAAGTGATAAATCAGTGTTGTCTCTATACATAACAGACAACTTAGTAGTGAACCAATTTTAAATTGTATCTTTAGACACTCTGTTACTTGTTGTGTGTCATAAAAACACAAAATTTCTTCTCATTATTTAGGTGAATCTATGAAAAATGCCAAACACAACACAGTTTAACAGGAAATAGTATTTTGAACCAACAAGGTGATTCCCAAAGAATTATTAGTTGTAAACTTGGCATATTTCGGCATGGTGTGCAGTGTGTCCTAAAAAAAAATTGAGAATCACAACAAGTGGAGGACAAGAGAAGAAGTAGCAGACATGAAAAGTATCTACAACAGATGAGCAGGATCTGAAAGTCATGCCCTTAAGAAAAGGGGAAAAAGAAACCTTGAGAACGATTCCTAAAGTCTATTCAAAGAAATGACAAGAAAGCAACCCTAAGAGAGTTCTGGCTGCCTTAAGAAATAAAGGTGATTATTCTAAATTGTACTTTTCAAGCTCATTAGTATTTTGCAAACATTTTTTTTTCTTATTTACTGTATTTTTATGCATGCTTCCTGTTTTCTTTGCCAAATATAAAGAAAGTTTTCCACAATACTATGCAAACACTTTTGTGCAGTAAAACCTATACACTAACCCCCAATAGTTCAATTATATGTTACTTTATCCTACAACTGAGGGAAATATTGTAGTGCTGTACAAAGCAGAAGTAGATGACAAAATTGTAATAGTTTTCTTCTAAAGCAATATCTCAATAAAATAATTCTGTTCTGAATCATCATCCAAAATCCTTAAAATTACAAGAAAATTAATTAAATTGGGAAAAAAGGATGAATGTTACACCAGCTGTTCTCTATAGACATGTGTATTAAGGTATGACAGTGACAGTTTGTGCTAACTCGGTCAGTCAAAGTGATCAAGGCTCCACACCTGGAGTCTGGATTCCAGTTTGCGCCCGTGGTGATCAGGTGTGGATGAAAACCAGTAAGCTCATCTCATCCTTTCCTCAGGGCTGAAACATAAAGGACAGACGGAGAGAACCCCACGACCTCCAGAGATGTGCCTCATGTATTGCTCAGAAATGGTTTAAGAGGGTTTATTCCTCCTTCTCGCTACTTCTTCTCTATTCTGAGTAACAGGTTAAAGCCATACACATCCAGCCACTACCCCGAGGATATGTTATGACAACCAAAAATGGTGAACTGCAAGAGCAAGAAGTGGCATGAACAGATCTCAAGATTTCTGACATGTGGGGGTGGGTGAAAAGGACCTCTGTTCAGAAGTATCTAGCCTGAAGATACAACCATCAACTCATGTAGCATCAGGCAGCCGTGGAAAAGTGTCTGGGCCAACCTCTGATTGCTGTGCTGAATGAGGAAAACAAATACAGGTATCACCTCCAAACAGGAGCTCATTCCACAAAGCATGTTAATGTTTATGTTTCCCTTGCTTTCCCTTGCAATTGTTTATTCTTTCTTCCCTAACTGGTAGACACCACACTGATGGAGGGTATGTATAGGGTGATTGAGATGTGGTTTTATTAAGGTGCCAGGCAGCGCTCCAAGGTGCTTTCTTCATAATAAATCACCAATGAACTATTGTAAAATTTAGACAGTTTTTTCTGGGAAATCCAATCATACAACTTTCACACCCTCCTCCATGACAGAGTCAGTTTGTGGCTGGCAAATCTGACATCTTCTCTTATGTGTTCATGAATTGTAATCTCACTATGAAGTTTAATAACATTAGTTTTGGTGACTCTGGCTGCAGGCAAGAAGAGGAGAACAGCTTCTGGATGGACAAACAGGAATATTCTGACACCTGACTGTGGAAAAAGAGGATGGCCTAATTAGACCTAGTCAGGGAGAGCTGACAAAAGCTCGCCTTAGGACATGTTTCTTAGAGTCTTTCCTGTGACATGTCTACGTGTCAACAGATTATGCTGTATGTTCTCAGAGCTTGTCTTTGTAGGCCAAAGACCTCTGTGTGCTAAACGAATATCAAATGCAATGGAAAATGTAGCCTACAGCTCAGATTTACACATTGGGAGTTTAGCATTGTCCAGTTACAGCCTGTCTAGAACCAGGAGTTTAGTGCCCTGTTTTCACCTTATTTATGTACACTTATGGTCAGATGTTTACATACATTCATCATGAGCATGAATGTCATGGTAATTTTTGGCCTTTAGTGGTTACTTTGAACTTTTCTTTTTACAGACTGCAATGATTGTACGCCATACATCTTTGAAAAAAAACAAGAATTGAGTTCATAAGTTTAATTTAATTTAAATAAACCACACGTTCAAAAGTATACTTACAGGCTCAAATATATCTATACACTCCCACTAATAGTGTATGGTTAAATGTCTCTTAGCAAGTTGCACAATAACCAGATGCTTTTGCAAGCCATCAACAAGCTTCGTGAATAATTCTGCCTGGATATTTGACCACTCTTCCTAGGAGAAGTGGTAGAGTTCATTAAAATTGGTTGGTTTCCTGGCACAGACCTGACTTTTAAGTCCACAAATTTTCAGTAGGGTTGAGGTCGGGTCTTTGTGAAGGTCATTTCAGAAGCTAATAACCTGCTTTATCCATTCCAAAACCATGATTGAGGTGAAGTTGAAGAATTTGGAGGTTGTCTTCCTCCTCAATTATTCCATCTTCTTTGTGCAACAGCAAAACTGGCTAAGACCATGATGCTACCCCCACCAGACTGACAACTGTTACAGAGTTATTAGGTTTGACAGCCTCATCTTTACTCCTCCAAAAATACAGTGCAGTAATTCGGTTCAGTTTGACTCAATTCAGTTCAATCCAAATAACAAAAAAAGTCAACTTCAACACACTTTATGTTGAAAAGAAAAGACCCTACAATAATGCAGAGAATCATTTTGGACTTTGCAGTCCTTTAGAAAGGGGTCCAAGAGACCTTTCCAACTTGTGTAAATCTACAGTTTTCTCTCTGAGATTTCCCATGACTATTGTTCAGTCCAACTGGCAAAGAGAAACTACCATTTGTTTTTCAGTCAATCATGATTCTTGTTTTTTAAAGTCATAAAAAAATACTATCACAATTTTGAACTGTATTGTATATCGAAGTGTTATATATATGTACTGAGCGTGAGTCTGTGAGCCAACTGTATTCCCAACATTTTGTGTTACTATACTATCTTGTATCATATATTTATTATTATATAATAAAAATCATGTATTATCATAAAAAAAAAATATATATATATATATATACTAAATCTCGACAAAAGTAACTGGAACTAAAAGGAATTTAACACAAAAAATAAAAACAAAATATATTTAAAAAATGAAAAACTGTAACATTATTGTATATAAATATAACATTATAACATTATTTTAAATAAAACATTTTAAACATTCTATAAGAAATATAATTTTACGAATTAAAAAGACTGGTACACGTAAGAGATTACATTTTCAGCGTCCAAAATTGAAGAGGAGTGAGCACTCTTTTCCCCTGTAAAATTTACTGAAACATAAACAGTGACATAATAAAAGTATCAGTATATGAAAAGTCTTCCAGTCAAAAACAGGTAAACAAATTACCAGGGGAATACATAAAACATAATACTGAGAGAAAAACAGGAAAAATAAAATGTATTAAGCTTTGGCAATTATGGAATAGACTGTACCAGTATTCCATGTACAGTAATGCATCCAATTTGATTTGAGCAAGTGAATTAATTCACATGAAATAAAATACATATTTTAGGAAAAATTAAAGAATAAACGAAACACTGCACTATGGAGTTTTATATTAGTCAATAATTTTTATTAAACACTGTTAGGGTCTTTGCTACTTTCATATTTTTCAGCTGGATTAGAGAATTGTAATAATGGTTGATGTGAGCAAAATGTAGAAAAGTTTAATTTAATTTGATGGATATTAAACTTACCAAAAATGTTATAAATATTTATATCACAAAGTACGAACTTTTCACTTATTAAATAAAAGGCTTTGCACGTAAATCCAGAGTAAATACATACGATGGAAAAATAAATAACCACTGAAATCACAGGAATAATTAATATACAGTATAAACCTTTCCATGACATGCTTTATATGGTATATCCTGGACACTGAAAAAAACAAAAAACAAAAACCAAAGCTTCTTTCATTTCACTGATAATGCAGTATTTGTCGCATATTATCCATGTCTTTTTCCAGTTTTGGTCAATATAAATAGAAGAGCAAAGGTGTTCCGGGTGTGTTCATTTCGTAACTTTTTAAAGATTTTTATTTACAACATTCAAAATCGCAATAAAAACACTCCTCTTACAGTCTGCTGACAGAGACGTGTAATCAAGAAGGAGTGAGCGCTCTTCTTTATTTCTCCCTGTGTGATGACGTCGCGCGCCTTCCGGTTTCCTATTTCCGTACACAAAAGCTCCGCTGATGACGTGTAAACTCCACTAACGTTAGCTACATAGCTAACTGAACCGCTTGTCACAATTAAAACTATTATAATAAAATAACGCGATAAAGTAAAAGGAGGGCGAAGGGTTTCTTAGATCGGGAAAAATGGAGACGCTTTACCATCAGACAAACAAGTGAGTTCTCTTGTCTGCTGTGGAAACGGTGCCTGTTAGCTACCACTGCTAATGAGTCTAACTTATTATCACTTTTACTTCTGCTGCAGGAGGCTTATATCAACATAATACGATTATTGAACTATAAATATGGACCATACTAATATCTTCATGTACAATAATAATTAAAACAAAACAAGATGTTTTTTATTGCTGTTCACTAACTGTATGATCGTTGTGGATTAGGCAAATCCAGGAGGTTCAGTCTCTAATGGGAAATCTGGAAAAGACAGACCGCGAGTCAGTTCACTGTAAGTGACCAGCTGTCGTGATTGTAAGGGGCTCTGCCCCTGCTCTGTGTGTGAGTGTTGTTGTGGTACAAAGCTGTCATTGCTAATGGCACCACCTCTGATCTAATCCCCTTTGAATAGCTTCTAATTTCTGCTCAGCACCGGCTCCTTGTTATGGCTGCTTCTTCCTCTCACATATATAATGATAAAAGCCAGGGCTAATTGTTTTCTGTGGATAGTGCCTGGCTCGTTCAGTTCTGTGCCCAGCTGTTGCCAAGACAGGAAGTAGTAGGGTGGGTGGTGTGACAGATAATGGTGGGAGCCGGGCAGTGAGCTACACTCCCCTTCACAAATGATGACATAAGGTTTATTTTAACCCCAGGGGAGGATGTAAACCTATGCAGCTACTAATGAGCTGGGGTGGCTCAAGTGATTAATGCTACCCTGAGACACCTGGGTATATTATAGGAAGACAAACAGCAGCCCAAACTCTTTTCTTTATATATATTGGAAGACATTTTGGGATCAGTTCAGTATGGAAGTAAATTAGCCAGTAAATTAAAAAATTATGAATTGTAATTTCACAGCCTTAACTGTTGTCTTTCCTGCAATTCTCTCTTCTTCCTTTCTCTCCTTTTTACAAGTGTTAGAAAACGAACTGCAAGCTAGAATCGACCAGATCTTCAACCATTTAGAACGCCTTGAGATCCTGGCAAGCAAGGAACCACCAAACCGCCGCCAGAACGCCAAATTGTGAGTTTGGATTTAAACAATAGACTGTGACCATAAAGGCCCAGAAACAGCAGGGTGTATCATATGCAATAAAGGCAGAGGGAGGGTTGGATGATGAAGAAGACAGGCAGCCGCGTCCTGCCCTGTGGCAACGTGGCTCTATGAAAACATTTCCTCAGAAGCCCCCGTCATCACCAGCATTCCTGCTGCATCGGGCAAAGATTCATTTCTGAGCTGGATAAACAGGCCTTAGGGGACACAGTGCACCCCATCCCACAGTGCTCCTTTAATCTTAGCAGGTCTCTGGTGGGGCCTGAGTGAACTCAGGGAGGGGAAGGGGGTGGGGGATTGTGGGAGACTCTTCAAAAGAAGCACATAAAATTTGAGAGCAAAAGAAATTTTCTCCTTATTCAGTACAACTGCTGATACATTGAATTGTGCAAAAAAAAACAAAACAGGGTGCAGTAAGTGTTAGCACCACTGTCAAACAAGGGTGGAGAGACAGTACGTTACATTAAAGTTGTCAAATCTGATAAAAGTTCCTCTCCTGTGCTCTTCATAATCAGCTGATTTTATTTATTTATTTATTTATTTGGTACAATTTAACGAGGATGCCGCAGACAGCAGCCTGGTGCATAGCTGCATATGTGACTTTTCTGAGTCTCCCAACACAGAATCTGGTTAATTTCTTTTATCTAGTTAAAATAATTTTTACTGAGAAACGCAGCAGAATTTGGTTTAATGAAATGATCATCCACTCCATGCAGTGTGAACCTTACTGTAACAGGATCGTGAGTGCTGAAAGTGAAAGTCAGTTCCTGATTTGGCTGATGCAGTGCTAAAAGTCAGAGGGAGGAATGCAGGCAAAAATGCATTTGAAATCTCTATAGATTACTCTTTGAGGTGACTGTATTGCTTTGTAAAGAACTGCTGAGACCCTCATCCTTAAATTAGAAAATGTTTGGCGTAGTTGTAAAACTGGACACAGTTGAATCCTTTTCTTTCTCTCAGACGAGTGGACCAGCTCAAGTATGATGTCCAGCACCTCCGGAGTGCCCTGCAAAATTTCCAGCACAGACGCTATGCCAGAGAGGCCCAGGAGAGAGAGAGGGAGGAACTCATGAGCCGCACCTTCACGACAAATGTATGTAAATTGTATAATAGTGATCAAAGTGGTGATGGTTACTGGTGTGAATGCCACATTTTAAGCTAAAAAAAAAAAAATCTAGAGTTTGTGTAAAATACAGAGATTCCTCTTGTTTAATAGGACGCAGATACCTCCATCCCCATAGATGAGACCCTACAGTTTAACTCCAACTTGCACAACGCACACAGAGGTATTGATGACCTCCTGGGCAGTGGCAGCAGCATCCTTAATGGTCTGAGAGATCAGAGATCTACGCTGAAGGTTAGTGACTTAACACAGCAGAAAAACAAGTCTATATCTGTAGCTTATTTAAACCGTTTGTTAAACAAAGGAAGCGGTATAGAAAGACGGATTGAATTAAATTTCCTGACCCAGTTTCTGGTGTCCACGACGATCACAATGGCTGTATTGTTATTGTGCTCATGCTCAGCTAGAGGGTGAGTCTGTGTTTCCAAGGAGGAGATGGGCTTCCTGGTTTTGCTTCAGGCCTCTTCTTATCAGGGTGTGTCTGTTGATCAGCACTCTCAGCCTGGTTGTCTAGCCATGAGAAACCTCTGACGGAGTGGCGCGTCAGGGAGGGCGTTGGCACTCAACGTCTCTCAAAATCAGAGGAATCAGTGGAGATAATTACAATGTGATCATGGAAACATTTTGTTTATTTATGGCTCTTATAAACTGTCATATGTGATCATTATTGTTGAAATGGGTGTGGCTGTTTTGGCTCTGCACAGGGAACTCATAAGAAGATGCTGGATGTGGCTAACATGTTGGGGCTGTCAAACACAGTGATGAGACTTATAGAAAGGCGAGCCACCCAAGATAAGTTCATCATGATTGGAGGCATGCTGCTGACCTGCATCTTCATGTTCCTGGTAATCCGATACCTGGGCTGACCTCCAACCATCCACAAGAGCGGCTTTTTGATCAGTCGTGGACATTTCTGCAGCACATCGTCCCTCATGATATGAATTTTTAACATTAAAACAAACTTTCATAAGTCGTTCGCTTATATTTAGTTTTCTTTTAATGGCTTTTCATCATGTTTATTAATAAAATGGTGAAGTTGGCGAAGACCTTAAACTACGGACAGTATTTATAATCCATGTGAAGCTCAGTGTGCCGCTTTCCATTTTTACCAAAACCACTTTGAAACTGTAAATTTCTCCTGTGACTTTACACAGATGGTTTCTTATAAATACTTAACTGTTCCTCAAGTTGCCATCAGTGTCAGTGTTCTTCCGCCTTGATAAATATGGTTTATAGAGAAATACCAGTATGGAAATGTTTGTTATGTTCAGTGTTTCATCGCAATGCAACTTAGGAATTCGCACCAGAATTTCTTGTGTTTTATGGTGTAAATTCAGTTACTAGCTTATTAGCTGCACCTGGTCAATACAGTCTAATGTAGTGGAAAAAGTAGGATCGAGTTGAAGCCATACAATTCTAATACATTAGGCACAATGACCAGAAAATTAGAGACTTTCAACACAAACATTATATCCTGCATTAAGGCAGGACTTATTGGACAACCACAGGTTTAGCGAGCTGTACCTAATAAGCTGGGAACTGATAATATATGTAGCTAATAGTTCTAAGAAAATCAATGGAAGCAGCCCTTTTCTGTCACATGCTTTCTTGAGGTTTATGCTTGGTCTTGTCTCACTATGTGAGTGATTTTAAAGAAATTAAATCTATAATTTTCTTTCTACAGCCTCATGTAATGGTTCTGCAAGTGCTGACAGGACTGTTTCCCCTTTTATAGTAAACAGTATTAATAGTAGCCTGTGAACAAATGCACTAAATGCATGCCGCATTCACATGGATTGACTGTTTTCCCGAAGCCTATTCCAGGTATCTCCAGCACCATCTGCTGTTGGACGTTTACATCTGCAGGGGTCGTTTGACTGTCAGATGAAGCTTATGGAAATAAGGCATGACCTTCATGTGACCATCTACAGTTATTTACATGGCAATTTCAATGATGGAAAAATATGGAAAAAGACACACAAACTCAGGATTTTATTTGGTGAAACAGAGTTAAGTCTTTAAAAAATACAGAGGTTGCTACTTTTCTTTTTAAACAGATCACCGCTGTTTGACATCCCAGCAGGGATGAACAAACCACCGTGATAAAATACGTGTGTCCACCTCCCATCCAACTTGTCATCTGTCTGCTTTTTCCCCTCCCCCCAACAGCAGTGTCAACCTAGTAGAACGTTAATAGGTTAATCTACAGCAGTTTTATTTACAAAATTACACACACAAAAAAGCCAAACACAGCTCTTCTTTCGAAGAGCATTTTGGAAAATAATTTAAAAAACAGAAAAATACAATTATTGCAGTATACTACAATCTTATTATATGATGCACAGGCACCATCTTGATGTACAGAGTTCAGTGCAATTGATTCAGATGTACCCTCATCTCAGGGAACAAGAGCTTTGCTTCAGAGTATTCAGGAGATTTACACCCCTTCATCACATTTCCCCTGATTTAGAGAGGGCTTCTTGTATGACAATGTCATACTTATTTGGACACCATATCTGTTTTGTTTTTGTTTTTTTATATGGCTGTCACTGGTGGGTTTCTTCACATTACACACTGATCTATGTACAAGTTACTGCATTACAAATTACTTTTAAACCAAGAATCCAATAGAGAGTGAGTAGTCATTTGAAAACACAACAACAGATCAGTAATTATGAAAGAGTCCATCTCTGAAAATTAGATTACACAGATTAAAATGTTCACCTCTAGAACAAAACCACTTCCTTGAATCGTAACATGATTCTGCTTATACTTTTAGCCATCATGTATCTCTTTGGCTGCCAAAATGAGCAAAAAACAACAACAACAACAACAACAAAAGCTCCAGTAGTTTCTGAGGCTGTTATTATTCCCCAAATTGGAATATAAGCCAATGGTCTAGAGGAAGTTTCTACAGTTTTTAGAGGGGGAGAAAAAAAATCTGTGAAAACATGAGAAAATAAAAATCTCACATGTACCAGAAGAAAATGTTAGTGTTGATTTTGAACCCAGCAGTCTTAACCACTTTGTGGCGACGTGCCGCACTGTGAAGGCCAGTAAAGTCCTCATAAGATTCCCATCTTACAGCCTGCATGATGTCACAAAGACTTTATTTAAAACCCTAAACCAAGAGTGTTCAGGTTAAGTCTTTCATTTAGTGGTTGGTTGTTGTGAACACACTACTTCATTTTCATTCGTTTTCAAGAGCCGTGGTTAGGGGGGTGCTGGAGGTCCTGTCCTGAGAATATTGGGTGTAAGAGTGGGTGGAGCTGAAGGGCTGCTGCTGCTGCAGCCTGTGAAGGTCGGGGTGTGAAAAGTGTGGGGTAGAGGGCTGTGTGTGGAACATGGTGGAGAGCTAAGGGGGTGTGATGAAGTGCAGAAGCAGGGATAATATGTATTGGCTGACCAGAGAGGAAGGCTGTTGGGTGGGCAGGGATCAATCCTGCATGCCCCAGTGAGTGTCCCAGAGAATGACCAAGTGAGGGCCCCAAAGGAGACAGGGAGATGGGGGTAAGGTGATGCTGGGGAATGTGATGTACCTGGGCCAGCTGGGCATGTGCCGGATGTGGGTGGTGGGGATGAGCTGGGTGAATGCCCATTGCTGCAGCAGTGGCTGCATGGTGCTGAAGGATGGCGTGTTGCACTGTGGTGATGGATGTGCCAGAAGCTACGGACACAGTTGGCTGCTGAATGTGGATCTGCTGCAGGGCTGGTGGAGGGGGCGCTGGGGCCAAAGTGGCAGCTGCTGCAGCTGCGGCCGCTGCGGCAGCTGAGGGGAAAGTCTTGACCTGCTTGGCTAAAAGCTGCTGCTGAATGTGCTGTTGTGCAGCCTGTTGCAGCTTGCTGTATTTCTCCATCTCCTCTGGTGTGAATGTAATGGGCTGACTTTCCAAAGGAGCCAGTCCGTCCTCCTCTGCCTCCATGCCATCCTCCTCCAAGCTGGGTGGTGGGTAACCAGGGTAGGCATGCATGGCAGCCTGCTGCTGCTGCATTTCGGGCATCATGGACTCCATCATAGGGTTCTGGGAAAGGTCCTGTCCTGACTCTCCTTGGTACTGGGGCATCATCATGGAGGGCTCTTGTTCAAATATTGGCCGGGTTTCTTGGTGCCCCTGGTCTTCTGTTGCAGGCTGCTGTGTCTCTTCTTGAGCCACTGTGCTCTGTGGGGCTTCCTCAACCTTCTGGACTGGTGGAGCTGGAGGTGGCGGTGGAGGTGGGAACTCCCTTATAGGCTCTACTAATATAACCTCTCCTTCAGCTTCAGAGCTCTTCCCTGTCCCTGATTTCTCTCCCTCTTCAGGTCTGATTAAAGGAATTGCTGGCTTTTTTCCTGCCTGCAGCTTACCAATTAGTGGAAGCATGGCTTTGTTTCCAAGGGATGGGGGTAGTTTTGGGCCGAAATAGCCCTGCGGTGGGTCCTTAATCTTAAGCCCAGATTTTGTTCCTGTGGTAGAATTTTCAGAGCTTCTCTTGGACTGAACCTTCTCCAACAGCTGTCGTGCAGTTAGGGTGTTTTTCTGTTCTCCTGCATCTCGAGACCCCCCTGGTCTCAGACCCAGCGAGCTGGATGAATGGGTGTTGCGGTTAAGGCCTCGTGAAGAAGACGACCGTGGAGACTGGGAGCGGTAGATGCGTGAGCGGTTGAAGTCTCTGCGATGCGTGTCACTATCCTCTCGACCCCTAGTGCTTCGCCTGTGAGGAGACCCTTTATTTGAACTGGAGGAGCGGCTAGCAGAGCTGTAGCTACGACTGTAGCTCCGCCTCCAGGATCTTGCACTAGTGCTGCGACTCCAGCTGCTGGAGCTTCTGGAGCTGCTCCGATGGTGCCGTCTGTGCCTCTTCCTGCGGCTGTAGCTGCGTGAACGTGAGCGCGAGTCTTCTGAAGAGGAAGATGTGTACTGATGTCTCCTGGATCTCCTTCGTCCTCGGCTACTCCTGCGGTCATACTCGGAGTCGGATGAACGTTTGGAACGCCTTCGTCTGCGACCTTCTGTGCTGTAGTCGCTGTAGCTGTCCGAGTAGCTTCGGCTACGGTGGCTGTAGGCACTGCTGCCTGCTGAGGAGCGCTCAGAGCTGCTGGAATAAGAGCGACTACGGGAGGTTTGGCCACGATGACGCCGGCGACTGCTACCTCGTCGTTCCCCCCGTCTTGATGAACGGCTGCAGGACCGCCCTGATTCTTCACTGTGGTGACGGCGCTGTTCCCTCGGGCTTGATCTGTGATGACGTGAGCGCTGGGTATTAGAGCCCCCTTCTTCTTCACTTTCACTGCTGGGAGGTCTACCAGAACCAGGACTCTTTTGGGCTGAGGTGGAGCACGAGGCACTTTGAGGTGCACTGGTGTCAGTCTTTTGTCTTTTGTTGCCACTGTGCTCCTCAGAGGAGTTGGCCTTGTCAGTACTTTTTCCATTCCCTCCTTCTGCTCCAGATTTGCAAGGCACTTCCTTAGCAGCACGTTTCCTCTTCCCCAGTTCTGCTCCTGTGTTTCCTGTAGCTCCTTCCCCTCCAGTTGTCAGCTGAACAGAAGAGGCAGCAGCTTTATCTTCTGACTTTGGTTTAGGTTTTTCCTTTTCTTCACCTGTTGCCTCAGCTTGATCTTGAGCCTTGTTTTTGCTCTTCTTACGTTTGTGTTTTTTCTTTTTTTTGGGCTTTTCTTGTATTACCTCAGTCTCACCTTCTGCATCTTCTCCCGCTCCTTTTTCTTTTCCTTTGCGTTTTGAATGCTTTGCAGACTTCTTATGCTTCTTCTTTTTCTTTTTTTTCTTTGCACTATTACTTCTACTTGTGGGCTTTTGTTCTTCACTTTCTGGCTGGCCGGGCTCTCCTTTTGACACTGGCTTGTCTTTGTCAGCACTGGTTCCAGGTTTAGTAGCCGTTTCTACTTCAGATGATGAAACAGTCACTTCTTGTCCCTTGTCATCAATGTCTTCACCAGGCTTGGGGGACTTTGCCACTTTCCCACCACGCACTCCTTTGTTACGGGACAGTTTGAAGTCAAAGTAGAGGGGATTGCAGCTGTAAGACAGAGAAGGTTGAGCTTTTGTAAATTCAAGGAGCTCCGATGGCCACTGCAGGGTGGTAGTTTCATCTTTGCTCAGGACTGGAAAGAAGGGACCAGTGGGCATTTTCGGACCAGTGTTTATATCCACAGTATCATGTGTCTCTGCTTTCTGGGTGGGTGAAGCTGGTACAGCAGGAGCTGCATCTCCTGCACATGAAGAGGTCTCCTCTTCTGCCTTTACTTTAGCTGATAGAGGAACTGGGTCTGGGTCAGCATCTGCAGTAACATTGCCTTGTTCCTTTTCAGTCTTGCACTGTGTCACACCGCTCTCTGTCTGTTCTGAACTTTCTTCAGCCTTGTTCTCCTCCTGTGTCTCTTCCTCATCATCATCATCATCATCTTTGCTCTGACACTGTTCAGAGGCTTTCATGAACAGCAAAAACTGGAAGTGTGGCTTTACTCGACAGTGAGCTGGTGGTACATAGTGGTAGTACTGAGGCTCTTGTCCAACATATCCTTCATTGGTTTTCATCATCATCTTCAATTTGCTTAGCGTTGATGCTAAAGATCCTCCATCATCAGGCTGCTGCACCTCTTCTGTACCTTCTGCACCACCTCCTTCTCCTCCTTCACCTCCTCCAGACAGTCCCTTAGGGCTGTCTGTGCCACAGCCTGATGTGTCATCCTGTCTTTCAGCCTTTTCTCCCTCTTGACTCTCCTCTGTCTCCATAGCTTCCTCACCATGATCAGCAAAAACAGCAGCTGCTGTCTCCAGTTTTACTGGTGCTTTCTTGGCAAAAGAGAATGATACACTGACTTTTGATGCGCTGCTGGAAGTTGGCGATGACGAGGCATTCTTTCCCAGAGAGAAGCTAAAGGTTGGAACAGACTTTGGGGAGGCTTGACCAGTTTTATCTGCCAGTGATCCTTCCAGGGCTGAGTCTGCTATAGACTGTGTCATACTGTTCTCAGGTGTCATGCTGTTACCGTCTTCTCCTTTCTCTCCATCTACAGCGACTGTAGTTGTTTTGAACATAGGTCCACTTCCAGGAGTTCTGAAAGAAAACATTACACCAATGTAATGCTGGACAAATTTTTACTATCAGGGTCTTTGACTTTAATTTTTATCATGCTTACTGGAAAAGATGAAAATATACAAAAATATGTTTTAATTTACAGTGAGTGAAAGGTTCAAATGCATTTTGTTGAATTTGTCTTGTTTGGACTAACATATTGAACTGGTGACATTTATTAAATAAGTAACTTCACCATGTCCCATTAAATATGTATACACAATCCATCCAGCAGATGGCACTCCAGGAATAAATACTTACCGGTCTTGCTGTTTTCTCTGCTCAGCAAGCTCATGCAATCGCCGCAGCATCTTTTCTTGCTTTTTTCCATCTTTCCGGGAACGTGATGACACATTACGGGCAAACTCTCTCTGCTTCAGCTCTTTAAGCCTCTGCAAGACAGAGAGAAACCGGCCACATCATTTCCTCGTGTCTTTAATTAACAACAGATCTGCATCAACAGCGCAATGCTTGTTAAACAGCAGTACCTGCTTGTGAGCGTGGTCATAAGAGTTAATGTGGTTGTCAAATTCCTGGTGTTTGGTGTACTGTTTGTCACACAGCTCACAGTAGAAATTGGCTCTCAGGTCTTCCAGAGCTTTTGCAATGGCTTTTTCTTTTTCCATCTGGTCCTATTTTTAGTGGGAAATTAAAAAATACAGTATTAAAAAAAATACAGGTGATAACAATTATTATCACTGTGACAAAAAGATAAACAACCCTACCTTGTATTTTTGCCGCAGTTCTTCTGTATCTTCCTTTTCCACTTCCAGGACTCTCCTCTTCTCTGTGGCATCCTCGGCATAATCCAGCTAGGACAAACAAAACAGTTACATTATAAACCAACAGCACTGTCAAAGCCAGTCCAAGTTCATCTTATATACCAAACATGAGTTTAATACGGTGCACAGAAGAGCTGATGTGCAAGGAACGCATTGAGCACCTACAGAGACTATAGAAGACAGCACATGGAAACTACAAGAAGAACAGTTGGTTAGTTTGTGTCGCTTATGTGCTGTTACACACGTTTATCATGCTGACTGACTGTCTGCTGTAGAAACATCTATGCAACTAAGGTAGGTGAATGATATTTCAACACAAATATCAAAGGCTAAAGGCAGGAAATAACTGACAGTGATGCTCGCAGAAAATTTAAGCATAGCTTTATTTAGCTAGGCAGTGTTGGTGTCGCATTCTTCTTTGTGGTTTCTACATGTTTTATTTTCATTAAATAGAATCATTCATCGTTCATGTCTGAAGGTATTTGAAGTGGTTAAGACTGTCCATGGCAGTAAAGATCTCTAATATGTTGAACACAGAACACGTCTTCATGAACTGCATGTTGTGCACGGGATCAGTTATACTCAAGTAGTCTTGTAGGAAGTCACTGTGCCATAGCCTTGAGACTTCTCTTAAAGAACCTAGCAAAGGAACCTATCCCATACTATGAGATATATATATAGATATAGATATATATATATATATATATATATATATATATATATATATATGTATGAACAAATTGGTGCTAATTATTCACTCACAAAGTGTTTCTTCATGTGTCACAACTCATTAAGCATGACTCTTACAGTATGGTTTTTATACTGTTTAAAAGTCTTTGGAGCTCCTGATGATTCATCCAGAGGCTATCTGGTCGACTCATCAGGAGCAACCCTGCAACATGGGATTTTAAAAACTATGCAACGTCGTATAACCAAGTGGGCCACAGCATTTTAGCCAAACTGCTCATTTGCAAAGTCATTTCTATTTCACAGTCAAAGCACTCACCCCAGTGTCAAAACATGTTCACAATATTTATCTAAACACCTTAAACTGCTGCTTGGACACTTAAAGTGTAAAACAAAAGAAAAAAGAGAGAAAGGAACACCCCCCCCCCCAAAAAAAAAAAAATCTTCCTTTTATTACAGCTTCTACTAGTGCAATTTAAATAAATGTGTACAAATGGATAAAAATACCTCCATCTCCATTCGTCCCATCCCCATGACATCATATTTAAGGATGATGGGCACAGGGTCAGTGCGTCCTAAGGGTAGAAAGAGAGAGAGAGGACTAGGTGAGCTTTTTTAATGCTTGGATGAAGGACCAACTCGGAGACAGCCTGCTTTTAGAGCATAGTGTGCTGGGGTTAGAGAATTTTGCCTTCAAGTGCAAAGAGACCAGAAAGCTACAGTGAACCAAACACCAGCCATTCTCACAGCTTACTGCAGCCACCAGCTACAGACCAATTTAGCCTTCCTGTTACATTTGACCGGGCTGCTGGTTTGCATTATGAATGAGTCAAATTAGCTGCACTGCATTCCTGATGGAGTAAATGAAGACAAGGGGATCAGGATTGCTCAGTAAAATGTCTTGATATAAAAGTACACATAACAAGCCGACTGATCTTTAAGCCGGTATGTTTTCATTTGTGCCTCTCTGCACCCCTCCTCCATCCTTTCATTCCTGCAGTCCTGTTAAACCAGAATGCCAAGTTTATCAAGGACGCTGCAGCTCGAGGGACTGTGTGTGTGTGTGTGTGTGTGTGTGTTTGAGAGACAGTGTGTGTGTGAGGGGAGCTGCAGCTGCTGCCACTGCTCACAAAACACCACTGCGACATCTTCCTTGAGAGTAACAAAGACTCCCAATATTATCTAAAGGCTATTGCATCACTTCTTGCTGAACTGTCTGTCTGACCATTTACTGTCCTGAGGTCCAAACCTGTTCCCTTGTCAGAGGCCCCCCTTTCCTCATCATGACTGAAGCTGAAAGATTTTTCTTCTGTTTACTTAACCTATGTTATGTAAGCTGTGAAAAGAGCTAGATCAGAAGGAAATTAACTTGTAGAAAAATAAACAAACCAAAGACAACCAAAAAAACAAAAACAGAATGAAACATTAAAGATATAAAATATATGTAAATCAAAACTACATTGGAGATTGACACAGAATTGCTTGATCCACTCATAATCAGCCAAACAAAGCAGAGAGAAAGAGTAAAATAAAATAAAAATAAATAAATTTAAAAAAAGGACACAAGCACTGAACTACAGCAGAGTGACGTCACAGGCCAGGTATCGCCATGGTGACAGTGCAAGGGATGGGGATACTTACCTGGTAAAACATGGGTATGAGTAGGAGGAGAAGGAAGGGGGGGGGGGGGAAGGAAGACAGA
>VUQG01010462.1:19418-32325 GCA_015106755.1 Etia nguti | reverse complement strand
ATAAACGCTCTGATTTATTTTTATTTATAGTGTGTTTAACATATTCATTTCTGCATTTTGCTTGAACAGTTTGCTGACAAACCGTTGCAGATTGTGCAATTATATAATATAATCAAGCCAAAGATAGGGAGCAGGAGAAAAATCTGAAGAGAATTTTTTTTAAAAAGCTAATGCTTGGATATGACTTCCAAATGAAAAAAAGATTACAACACAAGATTTCACAGACAATAAATCTAAATCTAGAAGCAGCGCGTGAAGTGATGCGAGGTGAATAAGCCGCTTTCGCGTTTTGGCGAGAGGTTTTGGAAAAATGCGCGGTGCCTGCAGTGGGTGGATGAGCACGATTACATTTGCAGCTGGTCAAGTCGGTCCTTGGAGTTTTCTACTTTTTTTTCCCCCGACGTCAGTCTCTACACCGGGTGTTCACTGCAACTCGGTGTTTTCAGTTATCTGAAGCTGTTTTTACACATGCAGTGCAGCCCCGAAAGTTTTCTAGACATTTGCCCGATACGTGCCTTTGAGAACGCAAACCTCCGACACGGGTGGAATGGATATTTTCAAAAGTCCTGCCGGCTCCCTGCTACAAAGTCTGTGTGAAGTTCCACTGCACAGTAAAACTTGCGAGCGTCCTGGCTTTTGCACGCTCTACTCAGACAGTACTAAACAATTTCCAGGAGTGCAAATGCACATGATGCAGACTCTCTCCTGCAGTATACTACATGTGAAAGAGAACAGCTACCATACCATTGTTAAAAGATCTTGAAAGTGGGATAAGAACAAGCAGAAGACAGATGACCAAAGAGGTTTTCATCGCAGTTCATAGGCATTCCTCTTGGTCTGCCTTTGTAACCTTCTGTACACAGATTATTACATAAAGAGAGGCTATTATGAGCATTTTGGCTGTGCTCACGTCCATTTTTTCTGTCTAAATAAAGGTCTTTTAATAACCACGAGTATATTAAGCTTTCAGACTCTCTGATTGCTTGTGGGGGTTGTCTTTTTTGCTATGACTTGTTGCTGTACTCCCAGATCTTAGCATTTAATTCGGCCGGTGCTGTGCTATCATGACTGATAAATCTACTGAAAATATGACCCAGTTTGTAATAAACTGGAATTATACTTTGAGCAGAGAGTCAAGGGCTATCTCTGGGAGTCTGTTCGGTCAGGATATCAGTGATCCATGGCCTAAACAGACGACTCCTCCCGTGGGTAACAGCTGTGGTGTGAGACTGAGGGCAAGCTGTGACCCCTTGAGCCCTGGATACTGTACATCTGCAGAGGATGCAGCGGGAGGGGAGCACTATGGAAGATTTGTGTCCTTCTGTGTGGGAGGGTTTGAAAGAAGGATAATAAAGAGGGAGAGGGAGTGTGTGCGTGTGCGCTGTTCATGCAGTACATAAAACGCATAAACTACACTGTATTTTCCACCCAGTGCAAAGCACTGGAACTGTAAACTACTTGACCCTGGCATCCTTCCAAACAAGGAGGCCACGCTGAAGAGCTACCATTACTCTCGGGCTATCCATTCCCCTCTCTCCTTCCTTTTATTTTAATGAGAGCACAATTAATAAGGAAATGGACCAGCTTCCCAAAGGAGGCTGGTTCCTCTACAATGGAAGCCTTCTTTTGTCAATGGCTGTATTGAATTCCTCTACAAGGCCAGCGGGCTATACTGAAGGCCATCTCTAGTATCGCCGTCCCCACCCCCACGCAACTAACTCTATCGCTTCTTACCCCTCACTGTTCTTCTCGAGCTCTCATGGGCTAATCTGTGCCACGGTATCATTTGATCCCCCCTATGCTTTTGCTATAAATGCACACTTTACAATACTCAATATTGATTCGCTGAGGCAAAATCATCAGCCACTGTGCACGATTGGTTTATTCAATGATAGAGCTGAGGGAAGAGAGAGCAGGGTCCCATGCTACCTTGACTATAATTGGCCTGCTGCATCCGTGGTGAACTTTAGTTTGAGGCAAAATGGCATTGGATCTTTGTTTGTGAATGAATACATTAAAATTCACCCTGTTAGCTCAAGTGCCGCATAAGGGAAGGAAAGGAGATCAAAAGGAACAGCGGCTGATTAATCCTTTGCCCCTTTTGTTTTTCAATTATTCCCTTTGTTGGTCAAATAAAGGAGCTATTGCTTCACACGTCCTCTGAGTCCCACAAAAGAAGGCACCTGTATTTTCCTCTGCATTTGTCTAATTCTCTCAATTGCTCCTACAAGGCTGAACAACAGCAATAATGCCACATGCAGCAAAAGATGTACTGATAATGTGCAAATTAACATTCCCTCATTGCACTGTACTGTACATAATAACGCTACTGTAATATGCTCTTCATTTGCAAGGCTGTTTTTTTGTTTTGGCAACAGGGAGCTGTTATGCTAATTTCTTTATCAACAGAAAGTGCAAATGTCTCTCGGTTGGGCCAACAGAAAAAGCTCTTGAAAATTTGCCACTGTGACCTTCAAGCAACATGTTCCACTGATCGAGACCTCATCGTCGCCCACCAGTGCCAAACCACCACAACTTGGTCAGTGCTGCCCTTAATGTGAAAGACACTGATAGGAAGTTGGCCGTTTAGCTATTAGCTAGACTATCGAGACTGTCTCGGTCTAACTAGACAGTAATAGCTAGCCTTGCTAACAGCTAGGTTGATTACAATGATTGTTTTAGCATCAACTTTTGTATTTTAAGAATGTAAAAATATCAAATACCAGCTGTGCTTAATAGAATAGTAATTTCTTCTAGACAGCCTAGCTAATAGCTAGAATGTCTAGCTAGGCTGTTTAGCTAGGCTGTAATAGCTAAGCATTCAAGCTATTAACTAAACAGCTGCAGTGGTTGTGAGGTAAGTTTTAGCATTGAGTCAAAATGTTCTCTTTAAAG
Organism: Etia nguti; assembly: GCA_015106755.1. Classification (NCBI taxonomy): domain Eukaryota; kingdom Metazoa; phylum Chordata; class Actinopteri; order Cichliformes; family Cichlidae; genus Etia; species Etia nguti. The sequence continues at coordinate 29,430 of VUQG01010462.1, read as the reverse complement.
CCCAAATAGAATGCAAATTGATTACAGTGATTACTTTTGCTATACATTTTTTAATTTTAAGAAGGTAAAAATATCAAATCCCAATTGCGTTGAATAGAATCCTGATCTCATTTTGAACCGTGTATTTAGAGAGATAAATAGGAACTAAGAAACAGACAGATATTAAGATGGAAAATATCCCAGTTCCCAACCACATAAACACAGACATCTACGCAAATATCAACTCATGCTATTAGCAACATGTGCTTGGGAATGACAGATTGTAATCTGAGTAATTAGCAAAATGCGTACAGTATGCCTCAAGGCATGTTTAAATCATGCACTGCTGCAGCAGCAATTCATTATGTGGGTGGTTGGGACACAGTCTCACCACCATCATCATACCCTCATCCGTGATTGTGAAAGCCTTATGGTGGAAACAGTGCTTGGAGGAGGGGGGGGCAATCCTTCCAAGCTGAAAGATTAGCATATACAGCACTGCAGTGTCTTAATATCGCTACATGTAATCACATGCACAGTCTGTCACTGCACCTAATGTGCCATCAGAATACAAATCCCGCATCTCACATACATGCACAGCACATGCACAGTTATTCCACAGACGATGGGAATAAACATGTTCCCTGCACGGATTTCACAAAATAAGAAAAAGGTAATTAATTTCACAAATTGAGTAAAGCACGGGTCAGTGCATTGTCTCTCTGCTTGGTTTCTTTTTTGCCATTCCTGCTCCTCACATTCTGCCCACACCCGAAATTACTCCCTGACCCCTGCTGTTATGCAGTGTGGGAAACCCTGCGGTATTGTACGCCCACCATTTTTGCTGTGCAAGCTGGGCTGCGGGGTTACTTAGCAATTCTCCCTCCAGCCTTCCTGACACTACAAAACATGCACATGCACTACGCACACACATACACATTATGCAGTCTAATGTAAACTAACATCCACTGCCACTTGACCTCGCTGTCAATATCTGTCCTCATTAAACACCATTCGGCCAGCTCCAAGTCCACTTTAAATGGCATCATTCAGCGCTTAGCAAATTATGCTTGTGCAAGTGGGTTGAGTGAATTGAGATTCTAATTCATTTATTTGGAAGATATACACAGGTCCCGGTGCAGACACCTATAAAACATGGAGAGGTATTTAACCCCACCCTGCCATTCTTAATGTTACTGTCATTCATTCCTCTTGGGTTGCACGTTCTGACAGCAATTTGGCAATGTCAAGCCGTCACTACGGATGCCACGGGCAGCAAGGGCCATTTTTTTATTCCCCATATCAAGCAGGTATTGATTTTTCACTCATTACAGAAGGACATAAAAAGAGAAGGGAATGTTTGATGCCAAACGCCACACGAAATATATTACGTGGACGTGGAAAATTAAACCGAATCCAAAGAGGACGAGTCTTTCAGCACTGCAGATTTAAATCTAATTGAAAAACTTGTATTCAAACAATGCAACACGTCCTAAAAACGCGGCACCAACTGAAACCAACGAAGTAAAAGTGAAAACTGTCAGAGTGGAGCCATGAAATAAGCTGTCATTCAAATGGCAGCTGTGCAACCCGTCCTTAGGGTGGGTATAAAATTTGATTTTTTTCCAAATATGCATGTTGTTTGTTTTAGTAAGTCTTGTGGGGTTTATTGCAAAACTATAATTCATTCCTATGAAATAGAGATGCAAATTAAAAAGAAAAATAAGCCTGCTAATGCATTCAACCAGAGGCATTTTAAAGTATATCATGAAAACCATTTTCAAAGCAATCCAACTTTTATTATAATGTCAGTTAAAAAAAAAAAAAAAAAACCCCAAAAAACAAACTCTCTCATCTATTTCTTTATTATTTGATTAAAATCTGTGGCTTTCAAGTCAAGACTTCCCTCAAGTGCAAGAAATAAGCACATGTATACTTTGAAAGCCATACTCTCCTGTGCATGCCTCGCCCAGAGTCAATGAGGCATACCGTTTTGCGAAATTACGACTGCGCCCTAACAAAAAATACGGTCGGAACTGAAAGTTCCGTATTACGTGGTTCAGGGGGATGGCAGCTTGATTAATACTAAAATATCTCAACAAATGTTCATGAAATCTTACAATGACATTCAAGGTCCTCAAAGACGGCTGATTTCTGTGGGTGTGAGTGAAGTACTTGGTGAATTTCCTGTAGTAGCTTTTCATTATTTATGTTTTTATTAATTTTACAATTTACAAATTAAGGATGCTAAACTCAGAAAAATTAACAAGTGTTGTGGTTGTCACAGTGCTAGAATTTCAAACTAAATACTAATATCCAGGAAATAGTGCATACTCGCTCCTCTTTTGATACCGCAGGGGGAAAAAAAACTAAATTAAGAGCAATATTTTTGAAAGATAAAGATTAGAACAATAGTGGTTTGTCTGAATGCATTCAGCTACGGCTCTGTTTATTTGCTGCGCTTCTGTCGACTTGGTGCCAAAAAACAAGTAGCGTCACTTTTTCAGGATTTCGATATCATGAGGTACCTTAAATATCAGTTCTGTCAAAGCTGGCTGCACGTCACCTAGATACAAATAATATGTGGATTACACTCAGTCATGCAGAAGACACGCAAGAGAGTTATACAAAACAATAAACTGATATCGGATGTGCTATGCAAAACGGATGGTAGATAATATGAATGGGCATGGCACTCTCTCCATAAACTCAAAAGGACTGAATACTGGCTTGACCTGAAAGTTTAAATAATGAACAGACATGTTTGTTTTGTGATTGCTTATTAGATACCTGCCTCACACCAGCACATTGCTGTACTGCATGCTTCCCATTGCAGCTTAAGATGATCCAGTGCATTGCAGTGCACAAAGCGTTCAAAATGTTCTTGGCCCAAACTTTAAATCGTCCCCCACCCACTCATGCTACACTTCTAAATAAGTAAGCCCAGCTGTCTTGTCGGTGACGACTCTGCTGTACAAAAGCTACAGTTGTTGAACTCTTACTCGATTTACTCTTACCAAAGCGAAACAATGCCGGTCTAAATACAGTTCTGTTGTTCGGTTTGTTTTCTTCATCTAACGTCGCCTTCTAATGCATATATAATTTATCCCTGCCCCAAAGTGCTGTATATGCATGTACATTATGCCGGTGCAAATGAATGATTGACATCCACCCACTCCAAAGCCCACTTATTTGCAATGCTTCAAGAGGCATCTCGCAGTCACAACACAACAGCACATGCCTCAGTAGGCTCTACAAAGAACTTTCTGCCGCTTTGAAATATGAGCTCAAATAAATCATTTGTTTAATTAATTAAGCAAATTAGGCAAATCCAGGGATGCCTTGGCGGATGGAGTCAGTGCCCTGGCAGTAGAAGATTAATTAAGTGGATCGGGTACGGGAACAGCGAGCCTGACGTCAGAGTTTAATGCTCTTGTTTGGTTAGACACAGCTAACCTTAGCATATTAATGATGATGCGTGAATGTGAGAGAGAGAGGGTGTTTTGTAAGGCGCAGCTTTGTTTAAGGCCTGCAGGAGAATGCAGGCGTGCATGAAAAGGCGAGACGGACCTTATGTATGTTCATCTGCAGAACTGCCATTTACCCAACACTGTTCTGCGAGATACAAAAGCCTACCAGTGCAACACCTAACAAACGCTGAACAGATGTGGCAGGCACACATCTGTCTCGCTGCCTCATCCATCCCTCATTACCTACCGACCCCTCCTCGCCCCTCCTTACCCAGCAGGATGATATCTGCTTCCACGCTTGATGCATGCACTTGTATCTGACCGTAAAAAAAAAAAAAGAAGCAACAACCAAGAGTCAGACTTCATGTTCTTCGTCTGCTAAATTTGTTTCTTGAGCCGTCATCCATTATAACACGGCGATGTCTCCAATTCCACGGGGCAGTATTAAGCAGAATGAATCTAAGAGTCATCCAGGAGGATTTTACATGCACAGAAACGCATGATTAATGCGCTGCTCAGCCATGGCTCGAGTGTTCGGGACATTGCTTTTCCTTTTGTTAGTTGATCTTACCGAAACAACGACAAGGTTGCGTTCTGCCTATTTTTCAAGCCCCCCGTGACAGCATCAGGGATGGAATTTTTTATTAATCTGGCACGGACTTTGTAGCTCCACTCGCACACAAACCAGAAGATGATAGGGAAGCACATACACTCGCATACAAGCAAACAAAGAGCCACCCACGTACAAACAGCCACGCATCCTTATCGCTCCTTAAGCTGCGTTCTCTCCTTGACTTTCTTTTCTTTTTCAATCTCACTGCTGTGACGGTTGTCCAGAAATATTCCTCATTCTGCTCAACAGCATAATGGCAGACGGTCCGGTATGTGCTGACACGCGAGAAAAAAAGACAAGGAAGGCCACTGTTGGGCTCTTATTTTAGCCTCTTAGGCTAACGTGGCGAATGCATCAGCGTGCATGTGTACTGTGATTATTAAAAGTGCAACTTGGCATGTGTGTCAGTAGGAACAGTGCTAGTTTCTTTTGCTTGACGCTAGTCAGCGTGTGCGCGCGTGGGGGTGGGTGTGCCTGACTTTCAGACAGAAGGGAATATAGATGCCAAAGTAGGCCAGCATCCCCCAGAGTACACATTTCCAACACTCTCAGGGTGAAACATGCACAATGACATTGTGGTGAATATTCCCTCTCAAGCTTCCCCCAGCTGCAAAACAGTTCACTGGCAACATCTGGCCACGTCTGCTCATAGCATCAGGACGAGGCTGAGTATTAAATGATTGCTCTTGATGAACATGTCAAATTATTTACTGGGTGTCAGCCACTAAATCTGGTATGAAATGCACCAGTGTGGCTGGTTTTTTTGCCTTTGAGTCGGTGGTTTGTGAGTTGGATGTCACCTATTCCTCGGCGATGAAGGAGAGGTTGATCACAGCGAGAGCAGGATGATTGATTTAAAGGACTGTGAAGGTGTTTTCGCATGGTTCGGGCCGTTTACGAGAAATCGCGCGAGCCCCGCAGCTGACCATTTTTCCAAATGATCGCAAACAGATTTTAAGACTGATGAATGCGCTTTTCTCCCATCTTTTTCATACCATACTGACATAAAATAAATGCAGCGGAGGGGAAAAAAAGAAAAAGAAAAAGAAAGGAAAATGCAGTCGTGTTATGCTTAGGGGGGGAAAAAAAACACTTCAAAAAATGTGAAGTATACTGGATTTATGGCGGCGCTAAAACATGCAAAAGACAGACCTTACTTCCTTTCCATAAACTGAACGTCACAGGGCGTCTACAGCTGACACGTTTCAGCCACATTTCTCGGATGTCTGCCTTATTTCAACCGCTTCACCTCCACCCCCGGGGATGCTTTCTAATGGGCTGCGTCTGTGTTATCCAACAGCTGTTTGTCCAGCCGGCTGACCATCGTTATGCATCTTTCTGATGCCGACACGTGCAAATGCTCTCGTTCCAAAGACGAGAGAACAGATTCCTCCAGTTAAAACCTGCAGCTTTAAGAAAATTAATTGCAGGTGAAAAGCAGCCGATTTTGATGCAGGCGGAATTTCACACCGATAGCCCAAGAGGCGCTTTTGTGCTGCTTGACTGACATATCTGTTTTAAGCAGCACTATACAGTCAATGCTAATCAAATGAAAGGTCAAAGGGACTAACAACAGTGACCACACACAGAGTGTCTGCTCTAAATATGGCTGCTTGTATGTGGATATATGAGTACCTTTGTGCTGCTCGCAACAGTATTAGTTAAGCATTAGTGTGCGTGCTTTGACATTTATGCTGAGGCTTGAATCACAAATGAGTTTACTGAGTTTTATTTTACTACTGTAATTTATTTTAACAAAATCTACTTTGATACAATAGAGAATAAGTTGTGTTATAAGGAGGAAATGGCTCCTGTTGTTTATATATATCTTTTTTTTTTAATGACGTCAAACAGCCCTCGCCAATAAATATTTGAGGTTGTTCTCGAAAACTGCTAGATTCAGATATAAAAGCAGAGGCGATAGAGCCTTTTCAGTGGCAGCTCCTAATCTTTGGAGCAACCCACAAAAGTGCTCAGTGTGTTCCCCTTCTGAAGCACGGCATATGTCCACACCATAGGTGAAACTCACAAATCCGTTTTTTCTATCAGTACGTGTTTTGGTCGTTACCGCCGATGAGCTGTGGAGTTAAAGCACTTTGAGATTTTTGATACACCCTGTATATTTAGTGTTGTTTCAGGTACTGTTGTGTATAGTGTGTATTTTCTATAACCTGTAAAGCACTTTGGACAACTGAGGTTGTTGATAGAAATTTATATAGTTATTAGTTATAGTTATTTTAAGATTTGAAGGCAGCATTTTGCCACTTAAAGTGGACCCCAACTTAAATTCTCACATTAACCTAAATGACAATGAACCCTCTTTTGGAGTTGGTGTTCAGACTTCATGCTTATGATCAGGCGTTTCCCATAATAGCAATGGTTTGGCTTTGAGTGGCCCCCATGGGTAGTACAGTAAGAGGTAGTCATAGTGCTACCAGTCAGCCTCGGTCCCAGTGGCCACTTGCGTTATTGCAAAAATGCAAGAGAAAAATGCTCCCTGTCCTACGCCTCCCTCTTTTAACAAGCCCACGTTTCGGTGGCTATCAACTACTATCACCAATTATTTAAACCAAGTGGCACTACACATTTGCGAGGTCCCATTGTGCCGACAAGTTTGTATTTCAAACCCGAAAACAGGACCTACCTAGAACGCTAGGCTAACAGTGCTCCACTGGGAAAAAGGAAGCCTAGCTCGCCATCATTAGCACTCCTTCCCACCAGACTTTCAATAGTGGCAATCATCAACAGCTCTTACCCACACAGCACCGAGTTCATCCTGCATTCCTCAAAGGAGGGAGTCGAGACAGCTTTATAAATAGTCCTTTCTTCTGCAAAAATGAATTTTCATTTCCAGTTCGACTACCTCATAATGCCTAAACCTTTACTCAATGGGACTCTCTAAAGACGGATGTACCCTGTAACATATTGTTGGCCCCCTGACCTTCTTCTGAGCATTAAGGGGAAAAAAAAAACAAAAAACGAAGAACTGTGCTTTTTACCCGCCCCGCTCCCCTCCAATCCCATCCACAGATATCACAGCACAAAAACAATTCAATTAGCCTCAAATCTCCCATTAATGGTTCTCGCCATATTAAATTAACATTTTTATGGGCCATTGCCCCACTCCCCGTCACTCCCTACATCTAAACCCAAGCCACATCCACACCCCGAGCTACTAGACCACCACCATTGACTACTTTTAATCTGAATTTAAATGACTTCATTTACTTTGCCTCTGAAACAATCCACAGAAGGCCAAGGGGAAACGCTGCGATTTCCGTTTACAGAGACGTGGTAAAAGAAAGACCTTGCAAATTAATCTTAAGATCTTAATTCATGAAGTGATAAAAGATGTCCCTTTTTCTTCCCCCCCCCCCTAATTCTTGCAACTTTCACAATCCTAAACGTATGCCACAAAGCCAGCGCACCGTTAGTGATTCTGAAAGTAATTTCAGTTCATTTTTCTATTGCCAGGAGAGCAAGAGATGGAGCCAAGAGTAAGAGGGACAGATCTAAAAATAGATTGAAAAATCACAGAAAAAACCAGACAGAAAAATCAAAAGAAGAAAAGTATAGGAAAAAAAAAAAAGTTTCTGCGAGTTTAGGGAGTAAAAATAACTGCTAATTAGTGAGGGGAGCTGCATAGACGGCGAAAACAAGACAGACATAAAGTCAGAGGCTTTTATTGCAGTTGGCTGACAGAATCTGGCAGTTAAGTAGCGAACACATGAAATTCTGATACAGCTTCAAATCATGCCAATCAGGAAACGCAAGAGGCATGTTTTGTGCCTGCATCTGCACATCCACACAGACACAAACACTTGCTTTAATGAGCCAAACTCACCCAGTGCGGCTGGTGCGAAGAGGCTGGCGAGGACTAGCAGGCGTGCGGTCAACATGGCCTCCTCCTCCTCCTCCTCTTACCGCCCGCTGCTGAAGGTCCCAGATAAGTTCAGTACTCAGTGTTTTGGTGGCAAATGCCCCAGCTGGGTGCTTCCTTTATTGCACGGATCCCTCCACTGCGCCACACTTCCCACAGGACCGCAGCAAGCCTTGTTGTTCTGATTCCAGATGCCTTCCAAAATCTGTCAGAAACAAAACAACAACAAAAAAACAACAACATGCCTATGAGCTGAACAGAAGACAGGAAGTAAATGAGGTTTGGGATCTGATGGAAAACTTCTTGGTGAGTCATTATTTTACGGGAACAATCGGACTGTTGTCTTTTCCAGTAAGAAGCGCGGCAGATGGATGCCCGTGGCTTTATAAATCCTTATGCACAGCCCTTATGGCACTGTGGGTTTCAATTCGCCACCGAGTGACACAGTGCAAATTGCTCAGTCTGCAGTCATATGAACTCATACCAGGCGTGATCAACCAAACGCTAAGAGAGCGCAAACCACAAAAGGTATTTTTGGATATTCTTGTTGTTGTTTGCTCATCGAAGTGTTAACTTCTTACACCTTACCAACAAATCACTCCCACAGAGAGGCGAGCACTGAGCGATGAAGCACACACTGCTATGTTTGGAGAATTGGTTATGCATATGTGCTCCAGACCTCATGTATTCTCTCAAGGATTGATGGCAATTGACATAAGAAACGCACTAGTGTTTTCACTTTCCTGCGGGTAAGAACCATAACTTAGCAGTTTGAGATTTTGCACCTATGGACATTTTTCTGCTGCGCTACTGGGCTTCATTCCAAAATTCTAGTCGGCAAAACAGTTCACAAAGCAGAGCTGCCCTCAACCTCCTCTAAAACCCTGAGAGGGCCCCGAGAGTGAACTCCTGACGAGGGAAGTCATCGCTAAGCTAGTGCTACTTAGCATAAAGTGAGCTGCAAACATCAAATATGTGTTGCATGGCAATTCCTGAAAGCTGTACCACTATTCAAAATGAAGATATGTAACATCACAGTGAGATGTGAATGAATATAATAGGGTGCACGGTTAAAGAAGGATCAACAATATAATCTGATGCGATTCATAATATGATCCCCATAAAACAAATATAATGATATTAAAGTTAAATCAGATTTAATGATTATCCCCCCTCATCTGCAAAACCCTGCTATTATCCACCATCAGCCACGATCTGCTGCAGAAATGTAATCTCTGTAAAACGACACAAGTCAAAGAGTGCACACAATCCCGGCATCCGCTACACAATCACCACTGCTGCACATTAGGCAGTCAGTACTACATTTAATATTATGGGGGAGCTAATTCCTTTGCGGGAGGGACGTAAATCTGGTTGTGAAAGGTCAAGCGCTGCGTCAAAGGACACGGCACTTGGGAAGTTGACTGACATAAGAATCTCAAGTTACACGAGTAAAACACGTTTATCAGATTTTCCATATCAGCCTCCACGCTGTACAAGCAGTGGCGACTCAACCCATCTCAGAATCTAGCCCTTAATCCTAATTCAAAAAGCCACGATCAGACTAATCAGATTTTTTTGAGCAGATATTAATGGACTTTACAGAAGGGGAGAAAGCCTATCATCAGTCTCTGCATAGGAAGGCCATTTGGGCAATATTAGAGGTTAAAAGTGCTCATTAGCAAAGTCTTGGCAGGCCTCCATGAGTGAACTCAACCAGTTTGGACCCCATCTACTGAACCACCCTCCACTGTATTGTTTGCTCCGTCCCGTGCATGCAGAAATGACTGTGGGACTCTTAAGAAGTTAAAATAGCAATGTGAAAGAGCGTACTTGATCAAAGCCGCGTCCTTATGAGTAAACAGCGCTTTTAATAAAACACTTTGACAGCTGCCAGAGAGCTAAATTAAATACGACATCAAATCAGGTGCTGAGACTGCCTTGACAAAATAAAAAATACATTATTCCAGGAATAATCACCTCCAAATACTCTCTCCAAGCGGCAAATTGGAGCTGAGTTTTATAGCACAGACTAAAAATATTAAAATAAAATTATATATATATATACAT
>VUQG01010461.1:4087-27658 GCA_015106755.1 Etia nguti | reverse complement strand
CAGCTGCTCTCTCGGCCAGTAGTCACATGGTCAGGAAAGTTTTTCAAGACCTGTCTTTCCGTGGAAGCTGCAGATAGTTCCCTACGCACCATTCAACCCACTACCTTATAGCACCAATTTCACACACACACACACACACACACACACACATATATATATATATATATATATATATATATATATATATATATATATATATATATATATATATATATATAGAGAGAGAGAGAGAGAGAGAGAGAGAGAGAGAGAGAGAGAGAGAGATTTCTGTTTTCTTTTTTTTTGAACCTGTGGCATTTGAAAAGCTCAAATGTTTAATGATTCATTCACATCCTCTTAACACGGGACTTTTCCCCCCTCTCGCTCTCTCTCCATCTTCTGAGATGCTGCTACCGCACATATTTGGCGGCTGATGCGTCCCACCAGAATGTTGTCCTTGGCAGCGCGCACAGCTCCATCCATCCACACAGATGCTCCTGCGCGCTCCGGACGCCCACTCTCGCCTACTGCTCTGCCAATCGGCGTGGCATGTTGAGACGCCCCCGGCATTCCTGAAGTCACTGTCACTTCCCGTCGTGTGCGATCTTTCAATTACACTAACACTTTAAAAATGCTGCAACAACTTTGAGGCTCGAGTGCCACCCAGAGGTGGCTGGAGTACGAGTTTAAGAATCTTCATTTATTATATTAAAAAATAACAATATTAAAAAGCACCACGATCACAGCCGTTTTTTTACTGCTTCCTGTTATCAGGCCAAGCTCTTGTTTAGCTTGTCTAGCTGATAAGAGATAAGAGGATCGCACTTTGCTCTCTTCCCGTTTAACACTTTATTTTACAATTGCACAATAACCAAAAGGAAATTCCGCCACCCTCATGAAGTTCGCAAATCTTATCGATACAGTATATAGAGGGAGTGAGAAGGAACCTGTTTGCGTTACCTGGGCGGGGGTTCCCAGAAATCCTCCCCTGTGACGAAGTAGTCACCAGTATGCCCATATATGGACAGCGCCTGCGTAATTAGGAAACGCCTACATACGCAAGCTACGCTCTGTGCGTAAAAACACCGCAACCAGAATGTGCTTGTGTAAGAGTTCCTCACTGGGAGCTATAGTAACTGTTATGGTTACAGTATGGTAGGAAAGAAAACCTCGTTTGCCCTTCCCACTCTTTCCCGCTGCTGCTGTTGTTGTTATTCTAAATTATGTGTAGATGTGTGAAAACAAAAACGCTCAACTCCACCATTTCATTTTTCATTTTTGAGACACTTTACTTAAATATACAACACAAAATTTATTTTTTTTTTTAAAAAAAAGAGAGACACTGTAAACATTGGACATCATCAGCTTGTCTGGATCAACCGGACAAATGAAATAATTTACACAATGAATAAATGCATCCAACAAACAAAAAACTAAAAAGGAAAAAAATAAGATGGTACAAAGTCAAACAAATAATCGTTCCCATTTTCTACCATTAGTAAACCCGACTTATGGGCATGTGCGCCCACTGTGTTGCTCAGTGTCTGCTCAGTCTGGATGCTGCCCTGGGTTTTAGGGTTGAATGGTCCTGTGAGGGGTGTCCAGCATCCGGAAGTACCATTACAATCAGTCTTTTCACCCTAAAATAGCCTTCAGTATCGTCCACACCTAGCCCTCGGCCCTGTGATGCTGACTACACACGAGCCGGTAATTCCAGTGCTGCGCATGCAGAACATGACTCCAGTGTTATCACTTTTCAGTCATTTTTTTTTTCTTCTTAGTAGTCTCTGGTGTTTTTAAAACGCCTCCAGCTTGCTTGTGAGCATCAGCTGGCAGCCGCTGCTCACGTGTGTCAGGACCTTCTGTTTGAGCTGAGCCACCTGATCCCGGAGCACCGACGCCGTGTTGGAGAGCCCCGCGTTGTCGTTCTTCAAAACTTTCACCTTCTCCTCCAGCCGGGCGATGCGCTCCAGCTTGCGCCTCCGGCATTTGGTAGCGGCTAGTCGGTTCCTCAGCCTTTTGCGCTCCGCCTTGATCCTCTCCTGGGTCTCCAGGTCAATCGGGGACATCGGAGGCGAGCCGTCGCTGCTAAGGAGGTCGGGCACGGTCTGAGGCTCCTCTTTCAGAGCAACCAGCCGCTGTGGGTGGAGTCCGGAGACGGGGAGGGCGTGCTGGAAAGCGTGCGCGCCGTGAGTCGAGCTCTGCTGGTGATGGCTCTGCTGGTGCGGCGGCAGGTAGCTGATGGTGGCTGTGGGGTAGCTGGATGAGGAAGATAGGTTTGTGTTCGGGCAGTAGGCGTTCAGTGTTGTGTAGATGGGGGGCTCGGGCTGCAAGGCGGAGCCGAAGACGCTAGAGGCCGCCGGTGAACACGTAACTCCACCGGCTCCGATGGACACGTTAGGAGGGGGCATCTGGTTCATCTTGTGGAGCTCGTCCAGCGCTTTCACAAAACCCTCGGCGAAGCCCTCCTGCTCATCGGTGATGCCCCGGTTGTAGAAGTACTGGCCCGGGGTGGGAGTGGTGATCACACCGTTACTGTTTTGGATGATGAGCTTCTCGAGCTCTGGGGATGCGAGCTTCAGGGACCCCACGTCTTGCTGGCCCCCTTGGTACAGGTCTGTCTCGGCTCTCAGCTGGGATTTCAGGTTGCGATAGGGCTCTGTCAAGTTCAAATTCATATTCTGCTTTAGCAGTTTGCAGTCGTGCATTGGGGCGTCTGAGTGGCCGTAAGCCGACAGAAAAGAGTCGTCATGATAAAAAGGCTGTTCCATCTTTGTAGACATAAAGTCGTAGGAAAAAAGTGAGCTTACCGGCCGCTTACAGAAACACAGTCTCTGGGTAATCAACAAAAGTCAGTGTCAGCAGAGAGCATGCGTCAATTAGGGCACTTGTAGTCTCTTAAACAGTGTTTCCAAATTTAAAAAAAAAAATGAAAATCACTCGAGGATGGAGGGTAAAGGAAAAAAACGAGTGACAGTCCAGCAAGAGTTCAATATCAGTGGAGTTCAAAAGTCTTTCCCGGACCCTGTTTGCTGTGGTTTTTTCCCTTCAAAATCCTGTGAAACAAAAACTTCTTTCTCGCAATTCCTATTTGCCGCTGTGCTTGTCTTGGTGCTTGTTGAGGTGTGTTCAGGCGGGTTCATGTGCGCCGTTTTATATACGGTGCTTCGTTGTCATTGGACAGACTCCCTGTGTCCGCGCCCATCGAGTGCGTCGTCAAGTGACGCTAATGCCGGGAAGAGGCGACTGTAAACAAGCCTGTAGGCAAGAGAGTGCTCCGAGGAGGGCTCGCAGCGGAGACCGATGTCAGAAATAGAAAAGTCCGATGTATTTATGCACGACTTTGCGCGTTTATGGGCTGAATGAGTGGTTGTTGGGAAAGCGAGGAGGTGAGATGATTCCGTTAGAGCAAATCGCTGCTTTTCTAGTTCATTTGTAGGTTCTTTAATGTGTCTTAAAACTGCGTTAAATGCGCCGGTTTGGGTTCATTTTCTGTCATTATAGCTTCATGGGGTGCCCATTAGTTCACGCGCAATCTGTTGTTGGATCCATTGGGTATGAAATATACAACAAACATCAGCTGTTTACTGCAATCGGTCCCATGGAGGAAGTCGAGACTCCTTATATGGGCACACTGACGTATAAGTTCCTCTTCTGGACAACCGGGAAGCCAGGCCCACTCCAGGCCTCATTCCAGCAGCATTCCTGCTCCTGTCTAAATCCATGTGGCTAGGCAAGTTAGGGACTTTCTGCCTTAGACGATAAGTTCAGTTCTTCTAGAAAAATAACATTCATTATTTTACCGACATGTTTAAATGAACCATCTTTAAAAAATATATGAAAATACACATCCTAACTTGTGTTAATATTCATATATTTTTGGGGGGGTGTCACAGGTATTGACATGAATATATTCAAATGACTTGACTGCTCCACTTCTAAGTGACGCCTGAAAGCACACAGCAGTGACGCATCAGCAGAGCAGAAAACTGTGATCAGCCACAGAGCAAACACTTCCTCCTGTAGTAATCTGATAGGATGCTGATGTTGGGCATGTCGCCTGAAGTAAACAGCTTTGATCATGAAATAGAGGAAACTGAGGAAATTCTGTCCAACACAGCCAAAGAGGGGGGATTACACCGGGCAAGATTCACAAATAGTGATTTACCCTTTTGATGTCAGAAGGCCATTTAAAAAAAACCCAAAACACCCTTTTCTTTCTTTCTTTTGTTTAGATTTACAAGTAGAGTTACTGTGATTTGCTCGGTAGGATCGTGGCGTTGAGAGAAAAGAAATATGATTCCTCAATAGAGCACCTGTCTCAGTAGCGGAGAAGGAAACCTTTGTCTCCTGTTTGTACTTCTTCCAACGCCCACACAATCAAGCACCACTGCCTTCACTACTGTATCCCACATCCCTCTACACACAAATCAAGTCAGGTAGGATGCTTTGCTAAATCCTCTGGCTGCACCTGAGGGATGAATCTCTGATCTTGTGTACTGAAGACAAGGCCATGGCAGAATGTATATTACAATAACAGAAGCATATAACAAAAACTGGCTCTCGAATCTTCATTAAAATGAGCAGGTGATCAGTGTGACAAACCGCCTATAACCCTATCAAATATTCACACCACCCACCATGCTCCAGATGTGTTCCCATTAAAAGGATTATAACAATTAATAAAGGCAGGTATTGTTACAGTCATTTTTATGCCTTTGCAGTAACAGCAACCATGACTGGAGGCGTTATGCTTGCAGATTATTGCTAAATCGGTAGACCTGTTCCACCCATTCTCGCGAACTTGTCTCTTGAAATGCTTCGAGGAAGTTTCTTCAAATTTGGCACAAACATCCATTTGGACTCACCTGATTTGAATTTGACGATCTCGCAAAAACACATTCTTGGCCAAAACTCAAGAATTCTAAGGCAAAATATTAAATGGCACACAAATGTCTGATGGGATGCAATTCTGACATTTAATTTCTAAAAGGTCAGAGGTCAGCCTCAGTGTGAGATCATAATCTGGAAGCTTTGGACATATTTCAGTTTCGTGATTTAGGAACAGAAAGGGAGACTGCAAATATATTTCAGATTTGGTCAGATATTGAGACGTGGACGTTAAGTTTTGGTGCCAAAAGTGCCAAATTCCTTTGAATATGTTGCTATTTGTATGTGCTTGGACAGACCTGGATTTAAACTGAAACTTGACTTGTTGAAAGAGACATACAACCACAACACACTTATTCTTTTTGCATTTTTACATCTACCAGGTAGCAACCTCTAGGGCTCAGAAAGAATGATAGTGCAGAAATGCCGAATACGGCAGTTCCTTTAATGGCCACTTGAGGCACGTTCTAAAAGTGAGCCAATCTCCATACACTTCCATGTTAAAATACCCAGCTTACAACATTAAAAACCATCCTGGTATAACAAAGGGTATTGGTCTTTATGGAGACTTTCCACATAAATAACATCTGTACTGTTAAGTTTTTTCATAACGCATCCATTTGCATTATGAAAGTTATGACAGCTTATGTTAATGAGTGTGCTAGCATGGGCAGCTTTAGCCAACAGCTTTCTTGTGTTCGTTGTTCGTGTCATTTTAAAGAAGTTTTAATGGAATTTTCTGATAAATAATATTGCCTTCTGTAAGGTACAGACCGTGCAAGGTTTTGGTAAGTAAAATAAGAGCATTTTAATTGTTCATAACTGCAGTTTGCTAACCGAGTGTTGCTAGCTTTAGCAGCTCCCGTTGAATTTGAGAAATGTTTATCTTGGGATGCGCCCACTTTGCGTCATGAGGGTTTTTTTCACCTGTAGTCACTTGAAGTAGCCGAATGTCATTGACTTTCTGTGGTCTCAGGTTTCCAGTTAGCTGCAAGTCACTTCCTGTGTGGACACACACAGCTTTAAGCTAAGACTTTAACAGGCAGTCTAAAATTAATTAGTACAATCTTCGACTACTTCTTAAATCTGGAAAAGGTAGATGTTTCACCCATTTATTAATCACAGTACGATAGCTGTTTCTATTTATTGTTATTTAATAAATTTATAGATTTGTATCTATATAGATCCTTTTCAACAGTTTATGCCTCACATTAACACAAACCTTTATTATTACTATTGTCAACCATTTGCTTACGCTTGAATCACTTTTCCCTCCATTCATTTGCTTCCGCTTATTCGCTTCAGGGTCACAGGGAGGCAGGAGCCCTCTCCAGGGAGAGAGATAGGGTACACCTGGACAGGTGGCAAATCTGTCACAGGGCCAAAACAAAGACACAGACAACCATTTGCACTCACTTTCACACCTACGGCCAATTTTGAATCACCAGTTAACCTAACCCCATGCTTTTTTTTGGACTGTGTGGAAGTACCTGGAGACAACCCAGAACATCCAAACTCCCAGGGCCCCAGCCAGATGGTGGATTCAAACCCAGGACCTTCTTGCTGTGAGGAAACAGCAAGCTAACCCCCGCTCTCAATCTTCCATCTGTTAGTTAAAACAGAGTTAATTAGCCGAACTTTCCCAGGAGCATGCCTGGAAAAGTATACGTTTACACCTTGGTGGTTGAGGTTGTTCTGTAAAACAAAAACAAAACCCAGCATATTACACAAGAATACGGTCATATTTGTATATTTCAAAACAAGCACAGCCACACCGTTGATTATTTAATCTGTGACTTTCTCATCCACAGAATTCCTCTCAGTGTATTTCCAACTTGTGCCAGAGCAGGGGGAGGGGGGGCTGGATCAAGCTTTCAACAGGTTTTCCCTTTGGGTATGAATAGTGACAGCCCTGTAGACCCTGTAATACTATGTACTTGCCTTTTAAAAACTCATCGTCAGGGGTGCTTAGGCCTAAAGCGGAGAGAGCTTTTAAACTTGTCACAGAAAGGAGAGCGTTTACCGTTGACAGCCGTTTGCTATATTCTTGACATGACTGGGAAAGATAACTGAAATCACCACTTTTAGGTTCTCCATGCCTGATTGTAATTACCTCATCTCAGGTAATTTGCTGGTATTCAGAACAACTATTTTAACTCTATGCCTTTTTGTGAGTATCCATGGGAATATGGCTAAACAGAGGAAAACAACAATTCCTGGCAGTGTCTTGCCTCCACTTTGCCACCTCCCTTATAAATTCTGTCCTCTGTGCAGCTGCCTGTTTCTGATGCTCTGCTCTTGCTTGGGTTTAGGTTTTATTCAGCATTGGGGTTTGAGGTTGACCACACTTCCAGTGACATTTTGGCACAGAACAACAGCACAGGGTCCAGAGCGGTGAGTGTTTACGGGAACACTCGTGAGGTGGCACCGTGCCATCCTGCCAAATGTTAGTCAAAAGCACTAATGTTTGCTAAGCAGTGGGAGAGACAAACGTGTGAACGTTGCGACAGATGTACGGCGTGTCTAATATGTGATTTTGCTTCTGCTCAGAACAATCTCTATTAATCACTGCCCTCAATTATAAACAGAAGAGCTGCGAAATTTGGGTTGATTTAGCTCTAAGCGATGACGTGGTGATTAGTTGAAGGGATCAGGTTGCAGCTTTTGCAAAAACAATAAAATCGTTTTAAAAAACGTGTCCGACATCTTAGTCACATCTTGATTAGTCACATCTCTGTTTAGTCTGTTTAGATTGTGAGTTCTTCTGTGTACTCCAGTATAGAAATTCCTTCAAGTTTTTTTTTATTTTATTTTTTTATATTTGTACAGGAGTTCTACTAATACCCAAAACCAGCTCTAGGATTTTGTGTTCATATTTTTTTTATGCATATTTTTGGGCAAACTTTCAAAGAGTTCCAGGGCAGGACGAGCTGCTTGGCAACAGACTCGGTTTAAACAGTCAGGATCACATGGATGACTGCCAAAACCAACTGAGTGTTACCTGCTCGGGATCCTGGGTGAGTTTGGGAAAGGCAAAGCCTACGGGTGGGAGGAAGCTGTTTACCGTAAGAATAAGAAAAGTGTATGTGTCTTAAGTGTGTGTGTGTGTGTGTGTGTGTGTGTGTGTGTGTGAACAAGCACGTATATCACTCGGGGTGGAGTATGAGTGTGTGGTGTTTTTTAACCACAATGTGAACATCTGCAAGGAGGGAGGATATGACAACGACTAACGTGTTCACAGTGAAAATGTTCAGATTTGTGATTTTGACTGAATTTCATTTTTCGCATTTGAAATATTTTATTCAGTAGATGTGTATGTATGCAGATTTATAGATATATTTTTGCAGTATTAGTGCACAGACGCATAACGTCATCAGTTCTTACCTTGGATAATCCCCGTCATTTCTTCACCCTATAAACTCTGTCCTTCAACAGAGCAGGCTTTCACAATAAGCCTACTTATTGTGAGGACTGAGCTCTCCTCACCTCCTTCTCTCAAACTGTCCCATTGTTGCTCGCCACCTCTGCACAACTCTCCTTTTGTCAGAGCCAGGCTGCCAGCCTACTTGCCGTCTGCTTCTCCACAACGTGTCGTCCTTTTGGTTGGGCGAGATGGCTCCGTCTATGTGACTCACAGCAGCTAGGGCAGCAGGGGAGGGGGGTGGGGGTGGTGGCAATCAGAGGTCAAAGCCCCAAGCTCGCTCCACGCTTTAGAGTCTTTCCTCTGACCTTCAAAACTTCGCAAAAACACCCACTCAGCAGAAAAAGAGTCGGGGTTAGCGCTGAGAGAGCGGGAGGGCAAGGGGAAAGAGAAAGACGGGCTCAGTCAAATGAGGTTTGTTTGTGAGGTGCCCTCCTGACAAAGCAGCTGACTCCTTCCTCTGGACATAATGGGGTCTCTCATCCAAGGCGATGCTCTAATCTGTTATGACTGTGGTCACTTCACTGCCAGGTCTATTAATAGAGTGATCCATCATCATAATCATTTACATCATCATCAACATCACATGATGGCCCGATGATGTTTTCCTCCCCTTCACTCTGTCAACCCCAAATGGCCTGTTTTGATCTATTAATGGTTCATCTTCAACCTTTTCATGAGCCACTAATTTGAAGGCTAGAGTTCATGAACTTTTTAACGAAGGATGCATCACTGCATCCAACGCTGCCTGGCAGCTTCAATAAAAGATCGAGATTTTGCTACATCCCATTATTTTTAGACAACTTACGTAAAATTATACAGAATGGTTTTTTTAGATTATTTAGTTTAATTTCACATAACAGACCAATATTAAGCCCTGTGATAGAAAGGCAACCCAGTGTACCTCCATGTGTCACCCTATGACAGCAGGATTAGGCTCCAGTCCAGATGGATGGATGGATATTAAAGCAATAGTGAGATACTAAATACCAAGCTCGTTCAGTCGTTAAATAAATTACTGTTGTGCTATTCCTGTACTAGTCACCAAATATATTTCCAGCTTCGTTTGCCCTTCAAAAACTCTCTGCCTATTTCGCGGCACAATTTCACCATGTTTAAAATGCATTTCACAGAGACAAACTAAATTATTGATGGAATATTTTATTTCCCAGGGCCGGACTCTTTAGTATTTTATTTCTACTTTATAAATAGGATTTATAACTCACTTCTAACACAAGTTGCTCTGGAATCATCAGTTATACCAGGTTTAACACCAGATATATGTAAGATTTGGTGATAGACACATAAAAAACTCAAACTACTGCCAAAAGCAGAATTTAAAAAAAAAAGAACTTGCTGATCTTACATGAGGAAATAGTTGGAGGAAAGAAGCCTAGCGCCTACACCCATGCCCGAGGCAGTGTACCAAGGGAGTGCATGACAAGTCCAAATGAGCCAGAGTGGAAAAATCTGTATATCTATCACTTGAAGACAAGTTGTACATTATATGTCACTAATATTTAAAAACTGTCCATCTTTCTTCACAACGAGTGTATGCCAGGAAATCCATGCTGGCACCAAACTACTGTACGTTTTACTGTTTCCCAGGAAAAGCTAGTTTTTCTTGTTTTTGTTTTTGTTTTTGTTTTTTTTTTTTTTACCTCAACTACAACACGGTCCATCCAAGTCTTCTCTGCAAGACTTTTTAACATCAATGTGGGTCAGCCCAAACTGGGAACAGCCTCATTGTTCTTATTCATGATAAAAGGATGGAGGCAAAAAGCCTGTTGGCGTACAGTCGTACAGTCTTACGCGCAGGGCTGTACTTGGCCGTGCAAATCGAAAGGACTCGGAGACCTCCTCGGCAAGGTCGCATGGCCGTCATGCTCGGTGAACCTGAAACCGCCTGTTGGAGCTGTGAGTCAGGTAGCTGACCGGAGCTACAGGGGGCAGCGTTGCTGGCAGGAAGTGGGCCACGCACTGCAGAGACAAGAGAGGAGAGAAGTGATAGAAAAAGCTGTTAGTCAAAAGTGTGGGTCACCGATGTTAGCGCCAGAGGTCAGCTCGCTCGCCTCGCCTTTCTCCCCTGGCTCCATTCATCCCTCTTTTGCTCTGTTTACACTGCCCTGCCCTCCTTCTCTGTTCATTAGGCTACAGTGCAGGAACGCGCAACACCGGTAATGAATGTTGAGTGCGCTCTTAATAATCTCGCCCTCTTCAGAGTCATAAGTTAAAAGCCAGGACATTTAATGTAACACAGGGGAATGCGGGGGTGAATGTGTTGTGGCATGAGAGAACAATTGGCTCCAGATCTTTCCTCACTGCTTCTTGTGTGTGTGTGAGTGCATCTGTTAATCTTGCGGGGGGGGGGGCTGACATTTCATTCTCACAGTCTTGAAGTGGCAAATGAAATATACTGCATGAATTCCTTTTCTCTGCCGAAGTCTACACACATTTGATCCCAGTGTGTTTGCCGTCTGCCAAACAACTTTGAGATTTTCTCTGAGTGGGTCCTCTCAGTTATGGTTTGGCTCAGTAAGCCAGCCGCAGCCGCTCGGCTGAGTGTGTGTGTGTTTTCCTTTGGTTCTTTATCTGCCACATGGTCAAAACATGGCTTTGGCTTTTAATAAAACAAAACTCGTCTTGTGCGTTGCCATGCTGGCCTCCCTGGAGCTCATAATCATCATTTGGAATTGGAAAGCAGCTACTCCATCATTTTCCACTCTCACTTTGATAACGAATAAATTCTCCTTCAGAAATCTTTGTGTCTGTGTGTGTGTGTGTGTGTGTGTGTGTGTGTGTGTGTGTTTGTGTGTGAATAATCACATATGCTTCCCAAAACTCCCCTTTCCACTTTGCTGCCTGTCAGCAGTTGTTTCTGAAGATGAGCCGAGGCTCATCTTCACTGTCTGATCTACTTCCCGGTTTCCTTCCCCAGTCCAAACAAAAACAACTCTGCAGTTCTAGACAGCGGGACGTCACAACGTGGCTAAAGCCAGACTGGGGAATCCCTCAGGGAAGGGTGGAGGGGTTATGAATGAAGGTCACAACCTTGATGGGAATGACATCACTGAGAACAGAGAGGTGGTGTTTGTAGTAACACACACACTTTCATATGTCACACCTGAACAACAGCACAGCCACTCTTTAACACGCAGCTATTAGTGCTGTTAGTTTGTTTCCGTGCAGGTGTTTGTTTGATAGAAATCCACCGAGATCTTCTCAGGTTAGCAGCAGCTCAGAGAAAAGCTGCTGTGACAGCACTTTCTTGGGGCAAACACTCACACGCAGTTTTTACTGTCAACATAAAAGACCGCAGATTTTCTGACTTTGTCTGCGTCTGCAACTCCTGTTAAGCCTCAGGGAGCTTTTGCGTGATCCTGTAACTGAGCACCATTCCCGATGCCCAGGACCCGGCATGTCTTCAACAAGCCTGGACATGGATGCCCTGGAGTGAATCAGTGCCTGCAAAAATCATCCAACTCCCCCACAAACACCCACATATTTCATCCACTCATACGTGCACACACACACACACACACAGACGTGGCACACCGCTCTCACTCACAGTCACACTCTTACTCACATATGTAAATGCACTTTTGCTGGTGCACCACCTTGTACACAGCTTGAACTGAGCATACACGCTCACACAGCAACAACGTATTCATACGGCACCTTTCAAAAACAACGTTACGAGGATCTGCTCAAAGCAGAAATTAAAATGCACCCGATTTTTTTTTTTGTTTTAAACAAGATATATAAAGCATATCCGGACCAATCGCAGCACCCTGTGCCTCAGCTCAGCCTGCTATCAGGCATGTTTTTGTATCTTACCCTCAGCTGACAATTATTGTTTGCCGCGCTCGGACAAAGATCCCGTTGCTAAATAGAAGCGGAGGGTTGGTATTAAGAGCCGTCTGCAGGTTGTGATGAAGGCAGGCAGAGGCAGCCACAGGCAGCACAATTAGCACTTTGTGGTCTGTTAGTGGCACACTAATTTTCTCACATTTAATGTAGTTTACCTTAAGTAGTGCGTTTAGGAGGCCCCGAACCAAATATAGACTCTCACTGGGTTATTTGGAAGTCTACTTCAGTCACAAATTACTGTCTAATTGTTTGCAAGGCACAGTTGTTTACTAGTTTTCAGACAGAGAGTGGTGTCTGGCTTCCTTTGACGCTGATAGATTTAAAGGATGTTCCAGTTGCATATTTTTCTGAAATGAACTGATTAACTTTTTTAGATTAGATCAATTAGATGAGAAGACTTGTAGATAGAGAAGACTGAGTCCTCAGCTATCTTGGCACAAATTCACATAACATCACAGTATGACATTTATCAAGCAAAGCATAAGTTCGGGTGAGCTGCAAAGTCAATCTGGCTTCATAGCCAGCCCACACCCACTGGATGGCTCAGGTAATACTTTCATGCACATCCACTGGGCTAATCTCCTATATGGCTCCATTTAAGCTGCTTTAGCCTGCGCATAGGTATTGCTGCCCCTGCAAGCTGCTTTGCAACCCACCTCCACCTCAGCTCCTTACTTTGTCCTGTGTCTGACTTAATCGCTGTCATATCTGTTGTTACTGATGCCCTCTCTCGGGTCTTACTGCTGTTCTCCCTGCCATATGCTTTCTACTTATGACTGTGCAACAGTGGGAAGGTCCCAGAACAGAGGGATACCACCAATTATATTTTACTGCATATGGAAATAACAGTTTTATCTATAATTTATCCAGGTTTAATGAACAAGACTTGTTAATTACTGACATTTTCAGTTGTAGAGGTCTGGGTGTAATTTCTTTGCTTTGCACCACCACCACCAGCCCTCCAGTTCCAGTTAAACAAACCAGACCAGCTGTTAGCTGTGGTTTCATATTTAGAGTATACACAAGCAGGCTTGATCTTCCAGCTGCACACGACCACCAGAATACAAGACAGAAATCGAAGCCCTGAGATAGTTTTCCCTGAAGTCAAGAACAAACAACATCTTCCCCCTTCATATCTCACTCTGAAAGTTTGGACTTAGTCATTTTCACAGTGCCTGTCAAACAGTTTGCTGCTTTGTCATTCCTCATCATCGTGTCAGCCTGAGCAAAGAGGTCTCCTCATTTCTAACCACATCTACCTCCGCGACTGAGAAATGTTTGTCGCTGTGAAATTTTGAAGAATTATCTTATTTCCAGCACAGATTGGTCTTGTGTTTTTCACGAGAAAAGAAAAAAGGTAGAGCTTCATGTTCGGGGGCCCCGATGCTTCCTGCACATGTTTTGAAGTGCAGGATTTTTAATGGAGCTTTTGCTCGATGTTTGGCTGTAAAGCGCAAGGACAGAAATAGCTAAACAATGCCTGGCGGCTAGAGGCTCGCATCCATAATGACCCCCGCCTTGTGATTGAAGAGGCCCCTCTAAAAGGCATAGCAGGTGGAAGTGTAGGTGGTCTCCCCCTAGCACTTTCCTCATACTGCATATGCACACACACAGCTGCCCCGCAACCTGCACAACACACACACAGGCACGCTGGTGGTGTATGTGCTGCTGCTGCTGCTGCTGCTGCTGCTGCTGTTTTCGCTTCACTTCTTGACACTCATAGTTAAACACACAACATGACCCTAAACATGTACTAAGCAGCTAAAATAACTGAGAAAGTACGTTCTTACTTTATGATTATCTTTACTCTCTATGGCTTCTTGGGTTTTTCACAGTGATAGTAGTACAAGAGAGTGATTCTAATCACCAACTCATGAACTTACTACACTACTAGCCAAGCTGCTCTCTACTTATTCATCATTTTACAAGCACGTAGGCTTGCATCTCACTCGGCGACAGATCCATGCATCTTGCAAGAATACGTGTAAGAATACGGGCACATATTTTTCCATCTTGTCTCCTCGCAGTAAAACAGAGCGTCTGCGAGGAGCCGTCAACTTTCTCTTCTGCGGTGAGTAATAACGAAAGTCATACTCTCATCCCATTGACGTTCTGAGACGAGGATGCGGTGTAAAGTGACTGTTTGAGAGTATCTTCATTCATCTATTTGAAAAGCTGCAACACCCCATAACAGTAAAGAGGGAAACGAGTTTCAGTGTCACATATAAAGGAAGCTTTGAGCGCAAACGTGGCCGGGCATCTTCACAGTCAGTTAGATATGTCTTCGTCCCACTTCGAGCGTGTGCAAACCGACTCTGACTTTTTGCACTTACTCACCCAGGGGATTGCTCCAGCTGTATGTATATACTGGATACTTTACTGCACGTATACTGTACACTTTCATCTGTTTTAATGCAGCTCTAACTTCTTGCCAAGATAACAAGTGTTCACATTATGTAACTCGGAAACACTCCTGATATCTGATCCTGACTATATGGGCACACGTTTGGTTCAGGGCTGATTTTGGGGCATTAAAATGTGGTGTATATAAGTAGATTGAGTTCTTTATGGTGCTGACAAAAAAAATGGATGCTGCGTGTGAATTATTGTATGCAAGGGGATACAAACACAGATGTTTTTCTCTCTCTGCTGAGTGTTTAGCGCGCGCACACACACGCGCACACATACGGCGGCCATCTTCCCCCATCCGCTTCTTTCACCCACACATTTGCATACCCTCACATTACTACATATAAAGATTCCCTTTGAAGAAGCGGTATTTCAGTGCAGCACAGGCTGACAGATTAGTATTTGAATACTAAATTTGATGAGCTGGAAGTTGACTATTAAAGAGTTAATGATAGTGTAGGTCTGTGTGGTGTAAAGACGGTATTTTTGTCAAGGGGAAAAAAACTCAGTGCAGAGGAAGTGATGCTTGCTGATAAATTCATGCTGCTGTCTCTAATATGAGCACGTAAAGAAAGTACATTAAGAAAGCTGGCATGTCAATCCTCACAGACTCCCACATTATTACATTATATGAAATTAATATTGATTTGAACAATATTAGAATCATTTTAAGAGGCTGTTACCTGTAACATTTTGGTCTCTACAGCTACTGTCCCACTGGAAGGTGAAACTTAGCCTTTTAATGTTAGCTGAGACTTAAAGCCTTTTCACTGGTCAGTAGATTCCGACAGAAGTGACTGCTAGTCCTCACCTTCCATTATTCAAATGGATCTCTCATCTGTGTTTTATGGTGCCAAAGAAGTTTGGGCTCCAGTTTTGGAGTGTGAACTTCTATTCTATTTTAATTGCACGCTAGCATTAAATCTGAGATGCACCATGCTAACTAAGTTAGCTAGGTTACTACCTACATTCTGAATCCAAGAAATCCTCGTGGTAGTGCCAAAATTGCTAACATTATTGCTTCAAATCAAACCGCTGACATTTTGGTGGATGTGTGTATCAGTTATATACAGTCTATGGTGCTGTGCACAGATTCTCCAAAGGTCAGACGGGATTTTGTATAATGTGGAATGTGAAAAGTAAGATATAAAAAACAAAAACAAAAACATTAGCATCTATCTTTGCACACATTTCTGTTTTGTGCTTTACTTTATGTCCTCTTCCCTGCCCTCCCTCTCCACCCCATTTCAACTTTAACTATCCTTGTTTACAACATGCACCTGCACTCCAACTCCCTCAGACCAAACAACCGGCCTACTATCTCTGCTCTGCCCCCTGGATAATACAAACCATCTTGCCAATAGCCTTGATCAGAGGAGCCATGTGCTTGCAACCGCATTTGCTCACAGCAGGGGCAGCACTTCAGACTTATGCGTGCGTGAGTGCAGCCACTTAAACTGGGTCGTTCAAAGCCATGTGTACTCAGCAGGTGCTTCTTCACCCGTCTCCACCGCGTGTATCAATCCTCCTTTCTTTCCTCTTCTTCTTCATCTTCCTCCTCCTTGCCTTGCTAGCCAGCCAGAGCCACCCACATCTGTGCAACAATTATGAAGGATCAGAGAGTAAAACAATGTCCCAAGGCAAATCATCTGCAGCATCAAGCCTAATCACAGTAGTAAAGACTCTTTCACGCAGGTTACTACACTCGGCACTCAGCTGGCTCACTGTCTCATTCAGTAATGAATAGATGCTATCTAATGCCTGTCAGACACTTTTCATCTCCAGGCCTGTTTTGTTGCAAGCAGGAAGTTGTACTGAACATAAACTCTATTTTTATTGATTAGAACGTATGCATCAGCTTTTTCATTCAGCTCAGCCCGCTAGGTTCTCTCATGTCCCGACTAACCCCAATGTCCTTTCTTCACAGACGTGACTTCCTGTGCTGCTGTGGTAGTAAGGTTTTCATACAGGATGTTGAGGGGGCAGAGAGGATGTGCGAACCCTCATCGCATCCTGTGGTTGAGAATGTTTGCGTGTATTTGTGGCTGTGTTTTTTTTTCATTCAGTGGAAGACGCAAATGATAAATAACAAATGTAAAGTCGAACGTGTGAAGTGATTGTGCCTGTGATAAGCTTCCAGAGTTTCACTGCTGACTTCAAACACAGATGTATAACTTAATAAAGCCACTGAATGTAAATTAAGACAGGTCAGTCTTTCCGACTCCTACCTGTTAATAACAACCAAGGTTTTTGTGTGTGTATCTATCTGTCATTCTGTTTTTGTTAACGACATTTGTCTTCGTAACCAATTACACACTTCAGGGTCATGTCAGGGGCAGCTGGAGACTGGGTCAAAAGGCAGGGTTCATCCTGGAGAGGTCAACTCATTTAAATTTTATTTATATAGCATCAAATCACAACAACAGTCGCCTCGAGGCATTTTATATTTTAAGGTAAAGTCCCTACAATGACAGATAAAAAAAATCCCAACAATCAATCAACCGCCTGTGAGTGAGCACTTGGCGACAGTGGGAAGGAAAAACTCATTTTAACAGGAAGAAACCTTCAACATAACCAGGCTAAGGGAGGGGTAGCCATCTGTCACATCTGGTTGGGGGTGATGAGTTACTATCTTTTCTTCAAAATAAGCACAGGAGCACCAAAAACAGTTTTGAAACTGTAGTCACGTGATCAACATGTTTGTTGGGGCTGGGAGACTGGGACGGAAATATTGACAGTAAACAATGTAATGGAGTTCATTTTTAGGTCAACTACTTCTTGGCCCGTGATCGGCTCCAATCAACCACCATCTACAGAAGCAGTTAAAAAATGATCATTTGTGATCAGATAACTGCAACCCAAAGACATTCTCATTAGTTAGAGCTGTATTTTGCTAACAAACTAAACTAACACGATTACCCCAGTGAACATTTAAAATTGTCATTACCTAGTATGTGCATCGATGCCCATATGTATGTCAATGTGACTTACACATGCATCAGAACAAACTATCTTTACCCCTATTTAATGCAATTCCTGTGGTTTCAAAAAGATTTTCTGGCATGCCACAGTTCAGATGCTGAAAAAAACCTTCATGGCTCATACCCGGTAATTTTTAAGAACTATTAAAAAGGGTTCCAAGTTGAATTTTGCATGAATAAAGACCAGTGCAGTAGTATCAGAAAAAGTCCTGTTGGTTCAGTTTCCTTAAAAAAAAAAAAAACAGAATAAGAATAAGATTGCTCAAATCAGTTTCACTTCATATTTTCACAAATCTTGTCCCGCCTTTACCAATGAGGCCTGCTCCACAGTTTGAGAACCACTGCCCAAACCTGTGACACACCAAGTCAAGGCAACGGCCAGATGGGTTGTACTCCAAAGCTCTCACACATAGACTCTTGGCCTCATATTTAAACACACTTGGTACCTGTGAACAGGGTCAGCAGCAGATCATATAAACTGGAAGGGCAACCGCCTGTGGCACGGGGGAATTTGGTTCAAGTTACTTTTCTCTTTGGTATATTTACAACCATAACAACATACTCATAGAGAAATGTAAGCACAGTTATAAAAGTGTAAAAAATATGTCTTAGATCGCAGTGACAATTTCTCCGAGTGCAGAAGTGGGTCAGTAAACTCACCACACACTAGGGCAGCGCATTGTGAGCACACGGTATCCTCAACACATTTCCATTTGTTTTGCAATTTTCGAGTATGGTCACGCTTTAAGACTAGCTGCACAAGCTAATGAATGAGCTGTTTTTTAGTCTCAAAGAGGCATGAGGGGTACTTCCCAAAGTCTGATGTGCGCTGGCCCATCTGCTCAGTGTCCTCCTCGGCCATGCTGGTTACCATGACTGCTGCAGAAGCACGAAATTACTATCGTTGAAAAATTATGGGTGTTTTTCTTTTTCTTTAAAAAAACTATATGAATCAGTTTAACTTATAGTTAAAGTGTATCACTAGAATTCAACAGACGGGGCAAGGTGACATGATTAGGCAGGCCTGGACCCCCAAGACCCAACGCTGCCTGAATGAATCTGTTTTGTGTATGGGAAAAGATTATAGTTTAAGCTAAAGATGTTTATATGTTCATCGCTACATTTTTTATATTATCCGAGTGCTGAGTTCAGTAGCATTTAAAGGTGAGGCCTCAGAAAGCACTTTACGTGTAATTATTCATACAAGCCCAAGAGTCAGTGAACTAACAACATATGGGGTTGTTCTTTAGGGATAAACGTTTCTGTGTGATATGGATCGCTAGTGAACTGTTAGGCCCGGGGAACACAGGACCTTGTGCCATGTGCGATATAAATCACTTGTTGTTGAGTTGCTAGAATGGATGTAAACTAGAAGTCTAACAAAAAAAATCTAAATACATTTATGCTTATCTACAAAAATCAGCTTGAGCCCACAGCTGTGTAATCAGTTAGATGGGATAGGGGTGGGTGGCGATATAATTGCCAGATTAGAAGGAAATGAACACAAAAGCAAGACAGACAGACAGGCAGAAGTGGAGACAGACGTACCAATGAGCAGAGACAGCAGCAGGGAGGCAGAGCCTAGATGAGAACAAGGCAGACAGGAAGGAGGCAAGTCCACAATGAATCTTCTGCAAGAGTGCCAAAATAAGGAAGAAATAGGAAGAACACCATTAAAAGAAAGGAAAAGACAGGAGCCACGGGGTCAGACATTACACAAACACCAGACTGGAATATTTTACACTGTTTCCAATTAAAGCAGCCCATCTTTTCCCACTACTGTAAGTACTGGTAACAGAAACTGCATGGCAGCTTTAGCTAAAACAGGAGAAAGGTCATGTTTTTCTCTGACAAAGGCTCATTGAGTCAGAGGTGATGGTGTGGTGTTGCCTGCAGATGATACCAGAGGGTTTTTACAGGAATGTCAAGAATGCCTGTTTTAATGTGTCCCTATGTGTGTGTGTGTGTGTGTGCATTTGTGCTAATGTTGCTTGTGCACGCACAACATCGGGGAAAACATGTGTGGGTGTGCTCGAAGCCCTAGGAATAGCATTTGCGTCGTAAACGCTCTGTTTAAAACAATCAATACCCACTCTGGTTTATACACAATAAAAGAGCATGAATTGTGTGGCTTCATGTGTGTGTGCGACTGTGCGCTTACATGATGGGAGCCCTGATGCGGCAGGGTGAGTATGCGTGAGCGTGTGTGTGGGCTGATGGGCCACCCTCTGATCATCTCCTTGGCAGCCGCTGTGCTGAAGTGCTCTCTGGGTGCTGAAGAGGCCTCCCAGAACGAGAAGAAACGCACACACACTCCAAACTCTTTATCGGAGCTGACAGCCTCTTTTTCTTCTCTACACTTGGGTTGGACCGGCATAGCCTCGATGCATCTCTGCAACTTTGTGCCATGTTGTGATGCGGACACACACACACACGCACACACATCTCTGTGCATGTGTACATGAACCCAACACAGCTCTCTCCCTCCCCCATTCGCCTCTCCCTGTGTTTGATGTGGTCTTCGGAGAACTACGTTAAAAGAAACTCTTCTCCAGCTTTGAAGTCGCTCTGTGTTTCAAACTCTCCTTCTGCTGTGTTTCCTCTTTTATCTTCTGACAGTGTGTGAGCTGGGAGGGAATCGGGCCAGTGTGGAACAAGATACTTGGCCCACATGCTCTATTTACCATGTGTTGTACCTGTGAACTTGAATTGTTTCTCAAATAGAAGCTATTGTTTCTTGTAAAATACTGGTATACCCCCAGCTCTTGCCAAAAAAAATAAAAAAAATGGCAGTGGCTTTCAAGTACTTTAAACAAATGTGAGTGTTGATATCGTTCTGGGCGAATTTCTGAACAACTTGTATAGACGAAGCAGCATTCAGTCATCTCTGGTATGCTTAGACAAGATGCCATCCTGGCTTTTTGCTGTACAAAGACACGCTCATTTCATCTGTCGCTCAGGACTTTCAGCTCCACTCACACACATAAAAGTGATTCACAATCAGGTTATGAAAAATGCTTTCATTTTTTTTTTTTTTTCAAACATGCAAGAACAAACAATTCAGTAATGCTGACACATCCTTTTTCAGATATTAAAATTACAACACAGGTCAGGTTGACGAGAAATTAAATGCGCTCTGTGACGTAGGTGTTGCAACATTACGATGACTGTTCCACTGAATTAGGTTGTTGTGCAAATTCCCAGCTGGCTAGAGATAACAACGCAGCAGTAACTAAATAAACTCTGAAGCCAACATCGTGTTGGGAACTCTGCAGTGATTTAGACATTGTCAGCAGAGCATAAAATTTTACATGGAAGTTATCCAAACTGTGGACTGACAAATAATATACAGTGTTTTTACATGAGTCTTCATTAAGCAGGTCATCTGCATCATTTGATCCTTTACTTTGGATAGATACTTTGCATAGTAAGCCAATAATAACAGAAATGACCTGCTCTCTTAAAAGAACTGTGAGGTCTAATTTGGTCCAGCTGACTTTGCTCTGACCTTCCTCACTCCAATAAGCTACTTCATCTGGTATGTCAGCAGTGCGCTGCATTTATGTATCCAGAGCACAGATGCTACTAATGATTATTTATGCTGATGATCTGTGTGGGCTATGTAGAAGAGGACAATATTTGTGCATCACTGGAGTATTACGCAGTTCATATCACAGGCTGGTTTATCTAAAATAAATTGCAAAGTTTTGTTAATAGATTGACAAATCACAAAACACATCCTGTAATTAGTCATCCATTACAGAATGAGGGTTTTCAACTTTGCGGTCATGTGCGGTTTTCTGATTTTTAATGTGATGGATAATAACTCACAAAGAAGGATTCAAAATACTAAAAAGCATGAAGCGTGTTGTCTTTTTCCTTCACTGGTTCTCTCTAAAAACATAAGCGCTAAAGAATAACCAGTGGGTTTGTTTGCTTTAACCCAAGCTGCAAATTTTAGTATGCTTGGCTAACTAGCTTCCAACTGACCATAAATGCAAACTGAATGTCGTTAATTGACACAAACCTGTTTAGGCATGGAACATCTACTGCACAAGAGCTTAGACTTTTATCACAAGTAACCACATCTGGACAAAGACAGTGGAATGCCGAGTTATGAGCTAATGCTAATAACCTGCATCTGTAATGGGTAGAACTCAGAGACAGAGATAGCTGCTAAGTAATACCAACAAGCACCATTAAAATGCTTGAGTTTCACTCACTAAAACTTCTTCAACTTCTTCAACTTTTGTTAAAATTAACCACACATCAGGTCATATTATGTCAGATGACCGCATTAAAATGACCAACACTATTGAGGTTTCTTATCTCGTCCTCACATTGTTCGAGATTTGTCTGCCATACTGAAAGTGAGTGGAAAATTTGTATTCCTTTACTGGTTAGCTGTGGTTCCTGGAGATTGCTAGCTCTCACTAGGTGAAGGTGTTACAAAGGAGGTGCACACTAAAGGTGTGCACTAAAAACCAAAAGCAGCCAGCAACTAAAGTGATTGCTTTGGTTGCTGGCAGGTTGCCATGGTTGCATGTAGTTTTTCATGTTTTTCTGCAAATACTCTGTTAATACTAATCAAGCAGTAGTACAGCTTAAAAAAGGGCTTTGGATGCCAGAGTAAAATTTGTGCCACAGCACTGTAGCCAAGACATTTAAAAGGGGCAACTTTCAACAAACATTTCCAGTTTGTGTTGCACTTTTTACAGTTTCAGTTTTCATGGCAGCTCTGAGAGCAGCCGTAGAGTGTTTGTAGACAAGTTTGCTTGCATTAAAACTAAGAATGCCCAGCATTAAAAGCTCCCTTTTGGAAGGAGATCCAAATTCCTTTAGGGTTGTGTCAGTAAGGGCATGAAAATGAAACATGTGGAGCTACCCACTCTGGTAATCTCTTGTGAATAAGGGAGCTGCTGAAAGTAGCTTTTATTAATTGCTCCTCCTATTAAACAAGTTATACTTGTCTAATTCTGTTCTTTTATTTCAATTATTTATTTCTACTAGATGGATCTGTGTCTAGCAAAGATCCCTCGGTCTGTTGGCATTATTATTGACCATGGTTCCTCTTTTTATATAAATTAGCTGGAAGCTGAAAGATTTTTTTCATGTGTTTTTTTTTTCATGTGTGGAGATTTACTGTTTAGTCGAGAACTGCGAGTGAATTATAAATGTGACACGTGTACTGTGCAGAATCAGAAAAGTTTGACAGACATAGTAACAGTATCCAAGTGAACAAGGGAGTACTGGGCTTTCATTTTGGGTCAGGAGAATTAATCGGCCCTGAGAAACCGTGATATAAACTGAAGGCAGAGCTGTAAAGCTGTCCACAGGGTGAATGGGATCTTCACAAACAAAGGGGGGAAAAATGAAGGTTAGTGTATTACTGCTCCCTCCTGAATGATTTAATTACTCCTTAGAATAGATGAACAAGGCCCTGATGCCACTCCTGTGTGATGCTACAGTTCTAACAAATGTTTACCAAGGTAACCCTAAGTCCACTTCAGGGCCACTTTATTGTCATTACTGAGCCGCCTGCTGCCGCCAACATCGCCCTACCCCTTCCTCCATAGCAACACAGACAGACAGACAAACAGGAAGCAGCTGTTGCCAGGGAAACAGCCAGGTCTGCAGTGCTACAGTGTGGCAGAGAGTGTTAGTGAGGTAAGAAAAGAGAAAAAATTGTGGAGAGGGGAAAAGCATTGCTGTGGTGGTGGAATCTAATTAGTCTATGACAGAGGACAAAAAAAAAGATATTTCCCTCTTCCAGCTTGTGTTGATGGAGTGAGAAAGAGTGTTTTTTTCTGTGCTTCTGTGTGTGTGTGTGTGTGTGTGAGTGTGTGTGTGTCTGTGAGTGTGTCTGTGAGTGTGTCTGTGTGAGTGTGTGTGTGTCTGTGAGTGTGTGTGTGTGTGTGTGTGAGTGTGTCTGTGTGTGTGTGTGAGTGTGTGTGAGTGAGTGTGTGTGTGAGTGTGTGTGAGTGAGTGTGTGTGTGAGGGTGTGTGTGTGTGTGAGAGAGA
>VUQG01010458.1:43128-67408 GCA_015106755.1 Etia nguti | reverse complement strand
GCTGCTGTAGCCCTGGTAGCAGTGATGGTGTTAGCGCAGGAAGCTGCTGTAGCCCAGGTAGCAGTGATGGTATTAGCCCAGGAAGCTGCTGTAGCCCAGGGAGCTGCTGTAGCCCAGGTAGCAGTGGTGGTGTTAGCACAGGAAGCTGCTGCAACTGTAGCACAGGACTTGAAAGAGGTCCGGGGTTTCGCTCAACATCGCCAGCCAGAAGTATTATCATCAAGAGATTCGCAACCCCCAGGAGTGATCTAGATACCGTTTTAACACGTTTACCTGGGGGCGGCCTAGCATGTCCACAATCCAGGATTCTTGCATATAAAAGATGTTGGCTCCTCTTGGCTGGGTGGAGAGTTAAATTAACCATTTTTCGTGGAGGTAGAAAGACAAGAAAAGACCAAACAAACATTGCAAAATCCAAGGGTTTTTTTGATATATTTTTTTGGCAAACACACAGGACCTGCCAGACTCTGTGGCTGCACCCTGGCGGCCATGTTGTCTCTCTGGTGGACGTCTGGTGGATTTGAGGAGGGTAATGATCTTCTTGGGGACATGTTCGGCTTCTAACGTTCTCAGGATGGTCCGGTTGATCCAATCAAACGCAAACTTGAAATCGATGAATGCAATGCGAGTTCCCATTCTTTAGCCCATGGACTGCATGTTTGACTTCTTCAATTGTTGGCTCAGCTTCTGACATCGGCGAATTGGGGGGGGCGGGGATTTCAGGAGGCACGGCAGTTGGGCCTTGCAGTGGATCATGACTGTAGAGGCCATCAAATAAGTCTTTCCAATGATGCAGGCGTTCAGTTGCTGAGCGCACGAAGGTACCATCAGCTTTCTTGATGTTGTCATTGGTGGTGCCACTTAGACAACACAACGTGCAGTATTCATGTCTCGACAAGATCTTCAAGATCTTCAGCCACTTTGTCCCAGTAAGCTTCGTGGTCCCTCTTTATCATCCTCCATACTTCTCTATTGAGTAGGCGGTAACGCTTAAGGTCTACTGGTTTTGCTCTCTTGCGTTCTGCTACCAGGTCGAGACATCCGCTTGGCGTGCTAGAGTTTCAATTCCAGTCGAGTGCGAACAAGGTAGTGATCAGAGCCACAGTCTGGGCCCCTTTTTTTTTTTTCATGGACATCTTGAAGAGATGATCAGAATCTGGCGTTTACTAGCACATAATCCGGCATCACCAAGTCCTTTCCCATAGGATTTTTTCAGGTGAGGTGGTGCTTGGTGGGGTGCTGGAAGATGGTATTCCCGATGACCTTATTGTTGGTTGCAGCAAAGGACAGAAGACGAAGTCCATTGTCGTTGATCTCTCCATGGCTGAAACACCCCAGGGCGGCCTCCCAGCCGAGTCGTTCGGATCCAACGTGGGCATTCAGATCGCTGGCAATAATGATGAAGTCGGTCTTTGGAGTTGTGTCCAAGATGACCCGAAGGCAGTTGTAGAATTCATCCTTCGCTGCATCCAAGCCGGTCTCTGTTGGCACGTAGGCAGAGACGATGTGCGATCATGATCGTTCCATTGATGGTGAGGATGGCAAGGCGTTCTGAGATAGGTTGAAAGGTGAGGACGCTGGTCAAGATTCTGCGGTCGACCATGATGCCGACGCGTGCTTCTCGCTTATCTCCCCCAGAATAATAGTGTGTCCTCAGTTTATTGGTGGAAGAGGGCTTGACGTTGGTGGTACCTGATCCCATTAGACGAAGTTCAGACAAGGCAGCAATTTGGATGTTGCAGCGCTGGATCTCTTGGCTCATGAGGATGTTCCATATGCTGGTGTCGATCGCTACTTTTGGTGAAATTCTAATGTTACCTTGGCCAGTAGTCCACTTCTCACCAGCATCCTGGGTGCCCAATGCTGGTGCATCGACTCCCCCGGATGCAGTAGCTTGAACGTGCGACGTTGATCGGTTTGGATCCATGCGGTTTCATGCCTCATTTCCCCATGCCTGGTTCTGGTCGCTTCGGCAGAGCGACGACCCTCCTCCTTTTGCAGCCGGGCTTGGGACCGTTGTTGGTGGACTTAGAGGAGGTGGCTGATGATTGCTTCATTCTGTAGTCAGTGTTCGTAGCCAGTCTTGTCTATAATCCCAGTGAGGGGATTCAGGCCTATGCAGAACAGCATAGGCCCGAGGGCATCTCCTTGGTAAATCCCGCACTTGATGGTGACTTGTGCTATTGGCTTGAAGTTGGCCTCAAGTGTTGTTTGCCACATCCCCATTGAATTCCTGAGGAAGACTTGAAGAGATCATTTCTTGGATGTTTGCCATTGGGATGGTTACTGGATCCTGTTTAGGGTGGTTGCTATGTTCTGCTCTTAGACACATTAGCCACTAAGCATTCCTGTTATGTGGTTTGCATCCTTCTCCCATATACTTTTCTAGTATTGCTCCATCTCCAGCCTTGGTGGGCCCATTCTCATATTGTTCCCATGCCACAGAGATTACACCATAGATGGTTCAGTGGAGTACACCTGGTTTATTTTCCTGCCTTCTATTGCTTTGGTATACCTCTTTAAGCAACTGGTCAAGGCTGTGAGTCCTTCCTTGGCAGTTTCCAACGCCTCAGATATGGGCAGTTTGCTGTATAGCTTAGGCACCCCTTTCTTCATCACACCTTTCTGCAGCTCTGATAGTTGGCTAACTTCCCTTCGCACTGCCTCGACTTTGGCCTCTAGTCTCCTTCTCCATGAAGGGTACTATTCCTTGTCGCTGTTCATCTTATAACCAAACATCTCAGTGATCACTGCTACCCTGGTGTAGATCAGCTGATCAGTTCTCGTAATGGTCACAGTAGGGATTGAGTAGGCACACCAACCCGTGCATCACCTGGATTGACTACAAGAAAGCCTATGACACAATGCCTCACGCTTGCATCCTGGAATGCCTAGAACTGTACAAGATCATCAGGACCCTAAGAGCCTTCCTCAGGAATTCATCTGGCAAATAACACTCAAGTCCAACTTCAAGCCAATATCACAAGTCACCATGACTTGTGAATGCTGCATTCACATCTTTTAGTAGACCCTTCAGAGGGTACTTCGTGTAGTCTTGGTAATTGGACACGAAGCCAGGTTTCTGGCTTCACCATGAACCTGTCTCAGGTCAGCTTCTCTCACACTCAGTGCACTTTCAGTCTTACTTTGGGCTTTTTACTCAATTTTGTCCCGGCTCCCCCTAGCCTTTTCATTTGTGTTGTACCTCACTGATCTCTAGTTGTGATAGCAGCTCCTTTCTCCGAATGTTGGAACACTGAGCTACTAGTTGTTTTGCCGTCATTGTGAATGTTGGGTATCAAAGACTCCATAGGTCCCACATCCTCTTCATGTAACCCTTTTCACTGGGGTTACTTGCGTTGTAGCATTCCAACATCCTGGTTCCTCAACACCAGATGCGGACCATGTTAATCCGGACGACATCCAAGTTGGTATGGCTTAAGTTTTCTCTGTCTCACTCCTATCCAAAGTAGGCTTGGATGGGGAGTCTAGCCTAGGGACCTTTACTTATTTGTTGGGAGTCCCGACCTGAAATTCCACAGGCGAGTAGTACCACTTTGTTATCCCACTACCAGTCAAAAAGTGGACACACCTTCTCATTTAATGTTTTTTCTTTATTTTCATGACTATTTACATTTTAGATTCTCACGGAAGGAATCAAAACTGTGAGTGATCACATATGGAATTATGTAATAAACAAAAAAGTGTGAAATGACTCAAAATATGTTTTATATTTTAAATTCTTCAAAATCCAAAATCCAGGTATCCACTGTTTGCTTTGATTATTTCTTTGCACACTCTTGGCATTTTCTCGATAAACTTTATATAGTAGTCACGTGAAAAGTTTTCCAACAGTCTTGAAGGAGTTCCCAGAGATGCTGAGCGCTTGTTGGCCCTTTTGCCTTCACTCTGCGGTCCATCTCACCCCAAATCATCTTGTTTGGCTTTAGGTCAGATGACTGTGGAGGTCAGGCTCCATCACTCTCCTTCTTGGTCGTATAGGCCTTACATAGCGTGGAGGTGTGTTTGTGGTCATTGTACTGTTAAAAATAAATGAGGATCCAACTAAATGCAAACCTCATGGGATGGCATGTGGCTGCAGGGTCGGGTGTACCCTTCGTAGCCCACCATATCCCAGAATTCATAGCGCAGCCCAGCCAATTCCAGTTTCCAACAATGGCAGCCGCTACTAAGTTTTAATATTACTCTTTTTAATCTTTCTGGGTCACAAAATAAACTTTTAACATATTTTCAGGCGAGAAAGTAGCTGTGTAAACTTCAAATATCTGCTTGGTTTATCAAGACGTCGCATATTTGCAAAAGTGCTCTGACGTTTTCGGAGACGTCTGTTACCCACCCGCTCGATAGCTAGCCGGGGGGTTTAATGGTCACTAGAGCCAGCGAGAACAGCGGACTCCCAGCTTCATTGTTTTCAGACCCCCGCAGTCTTTCGCTACTTTGGTTAAACATGATAGGTAAGTCACTCAGATAACTTAAAAATGTTATTGTTTGGCTTTTTTCAGTGTTTTATTTGTTCCGGAGTAAATTGGTTTGGCTGAGATCAAAGTTATTAGATTAGATTAGATTAAATAAAACTTTATTAATCCCTCGGGTGGGTTCCTCCGGGGTTTTCACACAGCTGAATAAACGTCAAACAGAAAACTGATTAAACAGAAGTGTGAGATGGTCGAGAATTTACGGCAGTGTCCTGTTATATTTTAGATAGCAAGGAGCAGACGGCTGAGTTTATTAAACTCCACCGAGACAGCAGTGACGCAAATCTGAAGGGTAGACTGTGGC
This sequence comes from Etia nguti, assembly GCA_015106755.1. Lineage (NCBI taxonomy): Eukaryota > Metazoa > Chordata > Actinopteri > Cichliformes > Cichlidae > Etia > Etia nguti. The sequence continues at coordinate 62,608 of VUQG01010458.1, read as the reverse complement.
ATTTCACTGCCTCGCACTTCCAGCCTTCTCGGTCTTCAAAGGACCCGGCCCACGTAGACCGCGAAGGCCGGGTCCTTCAAAGGAAGCGGCCTAGGTTTTGGGAAACATCTTTAGTCTTCCTGTGTGGCACTGTGGCACTAGTTTGCCACAGCCATAACAGTTCCAATTTACAACTTACTGAGCTTACTATATTCCACAGAGCACAACAGTCACGAGCCATGCCTCAGTTGTTTTGATGGCATGCCAAGGACCAACAACATATTTGGTTGGGGTGTTGGGTGAAACTGTGCTTTTCAATTTATTTATTTTTTTTTTTTTTTTAATACAATGAAAAATGGAGACCAGATTTGATCAGACAGAATTTGCTCATTTGCATTTTCTTTTTTCCAACCATTTGCAACATCTGTTTTTATTTGGAGTCTTAACTTTCTGAACATCAAGTTTGTTCCTCTCAAATCCAGGTTGAGTGCAGAGGCAAAGGAAAAGAAACACTTTCTATACTGGGGCCAGGAGGCTGGAATCCTGGAGGTTTTGCCTTACCATGACTGTGACCAGATGTCAAAAGATCAGCCTGACTATCTCACATGTTTGGTCCGCCTGCAGGTCCAGAAAATATCATCTCGCTTCCTCGTTTTTATAACTGGTGAGATATGAATGTACTAATACCTAAGTTCATTGTGACATTCACTGAGTTCTGTTGCATTATATGCTTGTTTTGAAGTTGTACTTTGGAGGATTTTATAAATATAATATTCATTAAGATGTTAAAATGGTCTAAAAAAATGTCCAGGTTAAATGGACAGACGTCTACTTGTAAAGGAATAATGTGGTGTTCTCTTTTTACAGATACAGCAACAGACGGCGCCTTTGAGAGTAATGGGATCTTGACAATGACTACAAAGTCTTTCTTAACAAAGCCTTTAAGTGAAATGTTTACAGTGTGACCTAAAAAAAAGTCAGCTGGACGAACTGATGTTTTGCTAATTAAAGGATGTACTCATAAACTCACTAAATGTGAGGAGAACCCAGTAATACACAAGTAATTGCTATTTAAAGTGTACTACATTGTGTTATTCTTTAGTACCACCATTTTTTTTTATTTTTTTTTTTGTATGCAACAATAATTATTGATTATTTTTTTCCCCACATTGTTCAAATGTAAACCTAGTTCTCATTCAGTTTATGGACAGAGGTGGCAGTAATGCCAGTATACCAGCAGCTGTGCTGTGTGTTGATTTTGTATCATATTTTTATTGTAAAGTGTGTTGTAAACCTGGTTAACAAGTGAGTTTTACATTGTGAATATTTTATCTTTTTCCTCACACTTCTGGCCTTATACATTTGCAGCACAATCAGCATAGTGTTTGTTTGTTGGGAGTATATCAGTTTGTTGATGGCTTCAGGCAAAAAGTTGACCAGCTGTTGTCATGCTCTGGGGCTTCAGACGAAGCTAAATTAGCCTGTTTTCAAGTGCTATGTTACATATTTATAGTATACACATGTACAGCAGTTTAATGTTATTAGTAAATGCTAAGTAAACTATCTTTAGTTTTGGTTGTATTCTGTACAGCAAACTGACTGAAAATAAAGAGATTTCGTTCATGAATTTGCTTTAAACAACTAACATGGTTGATGGTCCTGAGTACCTACACTACATTAATGTGTTTCCCACAGCAATAAGACCCTCGGCACTGTGCTCATGTTGAGGAAGAGTTTGGCCTCTATTTTCCTGTAAACAGAGTCATCTCAAATGAGCAAATGCACTGTCTGTACTAAACATGAATAAAAAATACTTAGTTTTCTAACGAAAATCAACCATTGAATGAAGTGCTTTAAAATGTTGGTTTCCCATCCCACCTCATCATTTCAAACTGTTCCATACATAGTGCAATTTCTTTTATTGTGGATTTTCTACTGCCTTGTTTCCTGTTCACCCTTGTTCCCGAAAATTAAAACTGACATGAGAGAAAACTGTAAGGCTCGGGTTTATTTATATGTTCTTGGTTTGGGATTCTAAGAGTACATGGATGGAGGTATGACTGTTAAACTGAGAGAGGGCAAAACCTAAGGGGAGGGTCTTAAGACAGAGACAGCAGTGACGCCAACCTCAGGTTACAAATTGCTGAATGAAGCAGATATTAAACGTGTTGAATTCGATAGGGCAGACTAGATCAATCAAAGAATGCACATTTGGTGAAGCAACAACATCAAATTTGTTGAAACATGATTCATTTGCTTGACTGCTTGTCCAGCTGGAGTTCCACAGAGACTGGAGCCTGTTCCAGCCTGAAGTATATCAAAACAATCCACCCATTTTCTCTTTCCTCTCCAGCCTTTCCCAGCTGTTAAAAGGCAAATGGTGCTTTTGTCCTATGATGAAACCAGGTGCATGGTATTGGCATGGCATGCCATGGCAGACCCTCCCCAATTCACTACTGTTCAACAGGTCTCCCTGCAGGGTGGAAACTCGGAAGCCTGAGCTGTCTGGATCACCTTTTTGTAGGAAAACACAATCCGCAAGAGTAAATATAATTGTATAATGTTAAACAGCATGATCATATGCAGTGAAAGGACTCACGATTATAGATGCGAAACAGAATATATTAAATTTCTGGAACGTTGCTCTCCCTTCATATCCCTCATAGTGGCTTAGTCCCACACTTTTCAAAAGATAACTTTACAAAGTGTGTAAGACATTGTTTTTTTACTGCTGCCACTCAATGAGAGAATATTATTTTTCAAAGTTATGTTGTAATCAGATTGCATGCTGTTAGCTCAGTTATTGAGCAGTTGAATCTTGTGCTTTAATGTCGTTATGGGAAGGCAAGTTCCCTAAAGCATAATTAAGGAGAACAGTGGCCTGTCAACAATTAACATTATTAAATCTTGCAGAACTTTCAGCCAGTTTTCAAATGATTTTAATTGGTACTTGTTTCAGACAGAACATTTGTGATTGACAAGCCATTAACCAATAAGAATATCCTGGATATTTCGGGTTTTTTGGGCCTGCTCTCTCCAAACTCAACAAAATTAGCAAAATGCTTCATTCAGCATGACATAAAACTAGTGACCAACCCCATAAACACAACAGGAAGGTGTTCACAGTGACAAGTCCCAGAGCTGGTTTTCTGTAGACTTCTTTATCCCCAGAAGTCTTTTTTTTTCTTTTCTTATTTTTTCTTTTGCAAATAGAGAAGGCCCTCTGCTGGTTATTTAAAAAAAAAAAAGAGCTGGGTTTAAGGCACTCCTGCATTTGCTTCGCTTTTCAGAATCGGAAGTTACATAGATGTAGTCTTGGGAGGTTGAAAAAAGAAGGTTTTTGAAGATATTAAACCTCTCATGCAAGAGGTTATTCAGTTCTATAAACAAAAAGTAGAGAGTGTCAGGGTTTTAACCTGTACTCTGTCTGGAAATACTGTCTTGGTAATATACTGCTTCTTTGATGCAATACAATGTGCAACAGTGTTATCTAACCTGTCACTGGTACTGCTCCAATGGTGTCCAGTTCACCTATGCATAAACTGAAAGATCCTCTTTCACACTTTCAAAGTCCTTTATAACCTTGATCTTCCATATTTGTCCGATGTTCTCCATACTTGCTCACCTCCTCATACACTCAGCTCATCTTCAGCTTCTCTTTTGTCTGTTCCATCTGCTTGCCTGACAACCATGGGACTTAGAGCCTTTGGTTACTCTGCCCCAAAACTTTGCATTTCCACCAGATCTCCAGACCATAGTGTAAGCTATCCAACGAAGTGATGGGTGCTCCAAGCAAACAATGTCTAGATGCATGCTCAATTATCTAGGTAAGAAAATCCCAAGTAAGGAAGTCCTTTGCTCCAGGCAATCCAGGAGTGAAGGACAACTGCTCCCTAAATGAAAACCTTTAGTGATCCCCTATGTCAGGAGCATCCGAACAGATGAGAAACATTTTCTTTAAACACAACGTCTCTGTGCCTTTCAATCCCCAAAACATACCATGCCAAAAAATTACTTCACCCCAAGGATCGGATCCCCCAGAACAGACAAAGTAATATAGTGCACATAGTGAAGCACCAATAGGATTGCCATGAATTATACATCAGGAAAACCAAACAACCTCTGACAAACCAGCTACCTCAACAGGCCAGGACTTCTTACACCTATATTCCAGTGGCAACTCTTTCTAGGCTGAGATGTACACATCCTGGCAACAAGGGGTTTTGAGTGGGGAGACAAACAGCCCATTCATGTAAAAAGGGAGTGACTACAGGAACAGATCAGAGGAACGGGTCTTAGGGTACATTTTTTTCACCATCTTACAGCCTTTCTCCGACTCTCTGTGAATGGTACTCAAGGCCACTGATCAGTGGTGATAACCATTTGCATATTAATGATCATGAAACTGACCTCACACCTATCATTAATCAGTGGGGCTAGTTTCACTCATTATGCAAATGTAGTGTTATAAGGTTGGGGAAACCTGCAGTCAGCTGAGACTTAAGAAGTTCCTTGGTGGAATGACAAAGCGTTTCTCCCTCTGAAAACACAAAGTCAAGGTGAAGAGAATCAGCTTTCTGGAATCCAATCAAGTAACCACTCACAACGGTAGGTAAGTGACTCTCAGGACAGGCCAGTCTAGGGCTTAAATACCGGAGACTCTCCATCAGTTAAGGAAGAAGCTTCTTGAATAAAATGGCAAAACGTCTTTGTGAACCTAAAGAAGTCCAGTTGACTTCTTTTCCAGCATTCAAGACTTCTGGATTGACTGACAACCTACACAGACACATTTGTCATTGCCAACATTCACCATAGCTAATAAGCTTCACCGTCACCAAATCTACAACCAGTTTTGAGACCCATGATAATTTGGGACTTCAGATTAAACAGCCATCTCCAGCACAATTGTCACAGAACCAACAAAGATTTTTTTTTTTTTTTTTGCAAGAATGGTCCTTAAGGGATCCAATAACTTAGGAGAATCATTGCCGAGGTGCACTGAAGCTTTTGTGGTGGGCACATGGTGACCAGACACATTGACGCTGGCTTTCTTTTAATGTGACTGTCAGTTTGTTGTACAAGTCTGGACATATGTAAAGATAAACTAAAATTCGACTGGTTAATAAAGATCTACAGCTGCAAGGCGGTGATCATTTTTAATAATCCAGCACCACCCAGTGTGGGGAATTAAACCTGCAGGCAAACCACGCTCTATTTCTCACATAAGCTCATGTGAGTGCACCTAGAATTAGCTTTAGTCTAAAAAAAACGAATTTTGAAAAGCCACCCTGCAAATTAGGATTTTTCCTCAGACACTAGGTATATTTTTCTTGAAATATTCTACTTTTTACTTGGGCCGGAAGTGAGAAACAGTTACTTCGGCGTGACTCGGCGGTGAGAAGCCAAAACCGAAACTGACTGCTGGTATGCCCTGAAAGTTGTGAATGTTCCTGCAGCGACAACTAAACAAACGCACATAGCTTAGTTACACGAGTCATGGCTCTAATTTAAAGCCATGTTTCATCTACGGTAACCAGTTTACATTCACTAGCCCAACTAGTGACCAGCCCCAGCCTGAGTAAAATCTACCTTCCTGCATAACCCACAGAGAGAGCTCCTGCGCCTGTGCAGACAGTCACGATCCGCTCGAACTCCGCAGAGCCGTGTAGGTGGAGGCTCACTGGCGCGCATGCGCGGACTAGATTCCGGGGATGGGTCTATCGATGGAAACAAGATGGCGACTCTGGCAAAAGCGCCAATATATTTACTGAAGTAGATGTCCATATTTAACCGCTGTAGTGGGTTTTCCCAAGCCCTTCGGGGCATTCCGCGAAACATGAAGAGCGGGAGCATGTTTTTCAAGAGGAATTGACCGGGATTAATATCGTAACAAAGTCAGCGAGATGTGCGAGAGCTATGCCCGCTCGCTGCTGCGTGTCTCGGTGGCGCAGATCTGCCAGGCTCTGGGCTGGGATGCGGTTCAGCTCACTGCGTGTGATCTGCTGTCCGATGTGCTGCATCGGTACATCCAGCAGTTGGCCCGGGTCTGTCATCGATACTCTGAGTTGTGTAAGTGCTTTGTTTGGTTCTCTTATTACTTTTTTAGCCTGTAAACTCAAAGTAGTCGATCACGTTGTTGTTAACTGACTCTGCAGCTGGCGCCCCCTAGCAAGCGGTTAATGTGTCAGAAAGTACAGTAGGAACACAGCTAAGCGACTTTCCCAGTATTGTTATTATTGGGGCTATGCTGCTTTGTATCTGTTTTCAGTGCTGAAAGTAGCCGATCTCACGAGTATTGGTTACTTAATTGCTGTATAATCTATAAAATAACGTCGTATGCCGACTGTAAACCTGTTGAGCATCACTTCTTGCTGCAGGAAGAGGTGTGCAGAGTGTGTGCTGTGATTTAATGACAGCATTTTTGATCCATTTCAGATGGAAGAACAGATCCAGTCCTGGACGATGTCAGCCAGGCTTTCAGACTGCTAGGGGTGAGTCTGAGCGAACTGGAGGACTACGTCAACAACCTAGAGCCTGTGGCCTTCAACCACCAAACACCGCTATACCCTGTTAGCAAAAACAATGTCCTGCAGTTTCCCCAACCTGGAGTTCGAGATGCAGAGGAAAGGAAGGATTACATTCCAGAGTATATGCCACCCCTGGTCTCCTTACAAGAAGGTCAGTATAATAACTTGTATAGTATTAGCTATGTGATTATTACTTTTTAGTGTGCACAGGCTGAAAGTTGGAAGCAAAGTCGAATCAAGTCCTCTCTAAATCCTTTGCAAATAATATAGCATTATAATTAAGTTTATTGCAATGTTGTTACATTAGACTGTAGTGTAACACAGCAGATTCGTAAAATAGTCTTTTACGAATCATCTTTTTACTTTGTAGACATTTTATTGTATGGTAAATTTTATTTTAAATTGCTAAAAATAAGTGTAAATGCATCAATTCACACAAAGTGAAATACTTGTTTTAATACCCAAATATATTCAAAGTCAAAAGTTAAAGCTAAAACCATATGTTTATGTTGTAAATGTCATTTTGTGATTGTCAAGGTTCTTAGTTCTGTTTTTTTTCTTCTTTACTCTAGAAGAAGAGGAGGAAGAGGTCCCCCCTGATATGGGTACTTCAGCTGAAGCTATGCAGGTGGCACTGGAAGAGGATGAGGAGGAAATAGATGAGGATGAAACGGTCAACGATGAAAATCATCCACTAAAGAGGCACCTGGATAGTCCTGATGCAGCTATGGGCATGATGCCTACCTCCAAGAGACCTCGGATGTACCCTGGCCTCAGCCCAGAGTGGGGTCTTGAGCCCAGGGAGCCCCTTACGTCTCTCAACCCTCAACGTGTTAGTCCAGGCATTCTACCTTCTCATGACAGCCTGGACCCCCTGTCACCTGAAATGCCATCTGGTACCCTGCCTTCCTTTAGACCTCAGCCCGTAATACCAAAACACTCTGATCAGAAGGCCCTCACTACTCCAGCAAGAAAGCCTAAGGTCTCTTCCCCTGGCAGACAAAGGACTAAGTCCCCTAAAGGGGTTATTCCTGTTCCGGTGGTTGGCAGTCCCATAAATTCACCAAAACCATCTAAGGAAAAGAAAAAGTCTCCAGGCAAGACAAAGAGTCCTAAAAGCCCCAAGAGCCCTAAAATGGCCCCAGTTAAAGCCCCCCAACCTCAGAGCAAACCAGATGTCATGCTAAAGTTACCGTTGTCCACACCTAGTGAGAGCATGGGCAAAGACAACATTCATTTGCGTCAGAACATAGAAGAAAGGGAGGTAACTGCAGGCCCTTTCAAGAAATTAGAGCCAGATAATAGAGCAATTGATGATTCTATTGACGCTGTGATAGCTAGAGCATGTGCTGAACGGAAACCCGATCCATTCGCGTTCTCCTCGGGCTCTGAGTCGGATAGCAATGGATTTTCCAGTCCCAGGAGACTGACTATTATGGAGCCGTCTACACCTAAAGGCCCAATTGGTGCCGGCATCTTGTTAAAAGACACGTCAACACCACTTCACCCTCCGCCACACATAGGCCTGGGGAATTGGACGATGGATGATTCAATCAACGAGGTGATCAGAAAGGCCAACCAGGGGGGGCCATCTGCCCCCGCTGCACCCCACCCAGCAGCAGATTATGTGTCATCCGGATCAGCTTCACCACCTACCCCTGAACCACTCCTCAAGGTGTTTGAGGAGAAAAATAAGATTGTGTCATCAGTAGATGTCAAGAAGAAGCTAAAGAAGGAGCTGAAAACTAAGATGAAGAAAAAGGAGAAAGACAAGCCGAAAGATAAAGACAGGGAAAAAGATAAGAGTAAGCTAAAAGAGAAGAATAAGGACAAGAACAGGGATAAAAACAAGGAGTTTTCTAAAGATGGGAAGATGCCCTGGAAGGAGTTTGGGGTAAAGGATGAGGAACTTTTTCTTCCACGAGACTTCCCCCTGGCTGAGGGCTCAATCAAGATGAAGTCAAGAGATGGGGATGGCTCTAAAAAGGAGAAGGAGAAACATAAAGACAAAAAGAAGGATAAAGAAAAAAGTAAAAAGGACAAGGATAAGAAGGACAAGGGGAAAGATAAGAGCAAGGACGACAAGCAGAAACAATCTACATTATCCCCCTTTGGTCTGGGTGATGTCCCGCCACTTTTTAGCCCCTCTACCTGTCTGCGCGTGCCCTCAATGCTCCCTCCTTTGGCCCCAATCCTCCAGGAGAAGGAAATAAAAACCAAGGAGAAGGACAAGAAGAAAGACAAGAAAGAGAAGAAGAAAAAGAAGGACAAGGAGAAAGATAAGGAGCGGGAAAAGGCCAAAGAAAAAGAAAGGGAGAAAGAGGATAAGAGGAAAGAAAAGGAGAGGGAAAAGGAGAAAAGAGAAAAGGAAAAAGAGAAAGAAAAGGAGAGAATTCGACTGGAAAAGGTCAGTTTTTATTTACGTCTAGCATACCTTTTGTTTATTGTTTTTTGTTTTCTGTATGTTGGCGCCGCTAATATTTATATTATCTTTCGTGTCTCTTTAGGTCAAAATAGACACTCCAGCACCTTTACCGTCTCCGGTCATTCCCAGACTGACGCTCAGGGTGGGAGCAGGTCAAGACAAAATGTAAGTACTGATTAAGGCTTTCTAGTGATACCTCTGATAATGTGTTTTCATGTTACACAAAGGGGCTTTACAGTTGACCCCCGGTATTTGCGGGGGTTAGGGACCACAACTGCCTGCGAATAGCTGAAATCCATGAATACTTGAGAGCCTCTCTAAAAACACTTATAACTGCCAATTTTAATAGTTCAAACACCAAATATACTTTAAACTATCATCCTAAAACACTTTTAATACAATTTCAAAGTCATCTTACAACAAGTCTCTCTTGAAGGTCTCAGATATTTCGCAGCCGCTTCTGTGTCTGCCGATGCAGATTTCCCAATAGAGAGAAATATACTTTTTTTTTTTCATTCATAAAAAATGTATTTAGTCACGAAAATAAAATGAAGATAATTAGCAAATATTTTAGATATGCTCTACGGAAAAAATCCACAAATAGGTAAATTCTCCGGGAATATTTTGGAGTTACTTTCCACAAAACAAACTGTGCATACTGAACCGCGGATAGGCGTGGGTCGACTGTAGTTCTTGACCTATGAAATCTTACTTTTTCTTGCTGTCAAGCCTCAGTGCTTTTTGGTACTGTCTGAAAGGTATCCGTTCAAGATCTATTCATGTTTATAGTCCATTGTCTTTTTTTGATGATATAAATTCTGCTTTGATGAAGTTTTATCAGCTGGGTGGGTGGGCTGCTGTGCTCACAGCTACAGCTGTTTACCTTTGATGATCACATTAAGTTAATAAGCATCAATAGGTCTACCTTACAGAGGACTCTTACAAAAAGAGGCAGTATGAACAGAAGACATCTCTAACTTGTAACTCTCTATCAACAGTGTCATCAGCAAAGTGGTTCCAAATTCAGAGCCCAGCACGCCAGCACCCAAGACCCCTGCTACCAAGTCAGGACCTGGCAATCGCCCTCGGACACCGCCGCCACCGCCGATGCTGCCGCCGATCATACCAACACTGCCGCCAGCTCCCTCGCCCCTTCCACCTGCTCCACCCCCATCATCGTCTTTAATTTCCCCGTCCCCTATACTCCCTCCTGCCGCTTCCGTCAAAACACCGGTCCGCAGCGTGGTAACTGAGACTGTCAGTACTTACGTGGTAAGTGCCCAGGATAAAAATATTTGTGCATTTAAAAGCTTTAGCTTCACCAGTCTTTGTTTAGTGTCCATGAAATGCACATTAACAAGAACAGTCTGAAATCACATACCTGAATACCAGGCGGCAGAATCCATATATGAATTGAATCCCTGGATCCAGCTCATGAAAGTTTCTTAAGAGTATAAAGATGTTGCTCCTGTTTTGGTTTTTGTTTTTTCAGTTTGATCTTGAAATATTAAAGAGGGCTTTAAAAATGTTTTTATGGACTTCACAAGCTCCAAAAGCACTTCTAATGTTACCCAAGCACCATCTATTGTTTTCATGAATCTTTCTTTTTGATTAACCCCACTAACCGGACACACATCCTCCTTGGCAAAGGTAGTTACACTCAAGATAAAATAGACTACGGGGTTATTCGGGGGTTTTGGGGGTTTGTTTTTTTTCATTATCTGTTTGTGTCATAGCTATTTTTTTTCATTTGATTGCCTTTGACATGTCACTAAAGTTTTCTCCTGTCTGTAACAATCAAGATTCGAGATGAATGGGGAAACCAGATCTGGATTTGCCCTGGATGCAACAAACCTGATGATGGCAGTCCCATGATAGGATGTGATTGCTGTGACGACTGGTATCACTGGTAAGAGCTTTACAACCCTGTATTTTTCAGCTTTTCATGACAAAGATGGGTGATTGTACTAAATCTTAATGAGCTCTTCCACTCCTGATTTCTTATTTGCATTTTTTAATGCATTTATATGTAATTCACTCTTGTCACTTTGGTTAATCTGGGGGAATGTGGTTTCTAGGCATCTATAACGGGACTTTTTTGATCAAAAATATCAGCACGTCCCCCATTAAAAATCTGTCAAATACTGTGTATGATTTACAGCAGCTGATTAAAGGTATCTGTATGACTGAGACATAGTTAGTGTGTTTGGGTCCGTAAAAAAGAAAGGAAGAAGTTGTCGCTGCTGTTCAATCATTTTGTCCTGCTGCTAACATTCCTCAGAGGTTATGATCCATGTTGACACGATAGCATCACACAGTTGCCTCAGATTTGTCTCCCAACAGATTTCTCTCCCCACCTTATCCCAACGGTGCTCTATTGGATTTAGATCTGGTGACTGTGGAGGTCATTTGAGTACAGTGAACTCACTGTCATGTTCAAGAAACCAGTTTGAGGTGATTTGAGCTTTGTGACATGGCACGTTATCCTGCTGGAAGCTAAAAGCCGTCTGGCCATTCTCCTCAGATCTCTGGCACCAGAGAACTCCCACTCAAATTTTCTATTTTTTGGATCACTCTCTGTAAACCCTAGAGATGCTTGTGTAGGAAAATCCCAGTAGATCTTCTGAAATTCTGAAATACTCAGACCAGCTCATCAGTCACCAAAAAACAGGCCACATTAAAAGCCACTAAAATCAGTTCAGTTTGAACTTCAGCAGGTCATTTTAACAATGTCTATATGCCTAAACGCACTGAGTCGCAGCTACCTGATTGGCCGATTAGAAATTTGTGTTAATGAGTAGTTGTACTTAACAAAGTGGCCACTGAGTATATAATTAATGTCCCTGGGTCCATATTACAGTAGTGGGGGAAAAGTTGTTTCTGTGTTTATATCATCTGTTTTTGATTTGTGAAAATCCAGGAAATTGTGCTAAATGCTAACGGTACATTTATAATCATAGAAAATAACAGAAGCACTGTATCTTTCATGTCACCTGATATTTCGAGATCAATTTTTTTCAGACATATGAAACACATAGTCAGTCTGAATGTGTTTGTCAGTGAGCTGAAGACAGAGTGCCTTGGCTGTTTTCTGTGATTATACATGTAATATCTGGCAACAGCTCCAGAGTTTGTTTTTTTATTTAAATGCATCTTTTATTATCAAAAAGTACAACAATGACTGAATGACCTGATTTCCAGTAATGAATGGCATCCCCTCACATCTCTTAGGGAAGTCTGTAGGTGGTGGAATTTATTAAATGCCAGCAACCTGACAGGCTGAGCCCTTAATAAACAATAAGTGTGTTCCTTTTAATTCGACATCAGTGACAAACATAATGTCTTCTAACCAAATGGGGCTAAAGCCTCATAGGAGTATGACTGCATTCTCACCTTATCCTTACTAACCTGAACTCTCTTCTTCTTTTATGTGCTCAGGACTTGTGTCGGGATGCTCACAGCGCCCCCTGAGGACCAGCAGTGGTTCTGCGTTAAATGTTCCAGCAAGAAGAAAGATAAAAAACACAAGAAAAGAAAACACAAACCACATTGAGACTATGCAAAAGCACATTTTGGACTGTTTTGGACTAAAGCCATCAATGAACACTCATGGCACTGCTGTAAAAATTTAGAAGAAAAAAAAAAGATAAAGAAAGCTAAAATTAAGGCTGATGCAAACTTCTGAGGATTTTTTTTAAAGATGTCAGCCATGATTCGTTGTGAGTTGGTAAGAGGATAAAAAAAAGGGTTTAACCAGCACATAATCAGCCTTAGTTCTCATGTGGTCCCCCCCCCCTTTTTTTTTGCCTATAAATTGTTTATTTGTTGTTTTTTGTTGTCCAGTCTTGGAGATCTTGTCTGTGTAAGGAGACCATGGCAGATTCTGTCAAATCAGAGGTAAATTTTGTCAACAAAGTGGAAGAAAGAAGAACACCTGTCGTCTTTTTTTCTGTTTTCACTCATGTTGCCAAGAAAGGGCATGACCTTTGTGTCAAACCTTTCTCCCAATTTTCTGCAGTATCACTGAAATGTCATGTATATAAATGATTGCATCAGGCATGTATAAATGTGTAAATACCAACTTCCAAGCCAAGTGCATTTTGTTCTTAGGACTATTGACTTAAAAATCCATTTTCAGATATTGCTTTTTAAATCTACTGATTTTTCTGTAATTTCTGTACATTTTTTTAAATTTAAAGTTTGTATTTTTATTTTTCCCCCCTTTCTCCCTTCATATGGAGTAGTCCTGGAGTTATACTGTAGCTGTGCTTGTAATGTAATTAATTTCACTGAGATTTCAATATTAAAGATGAATGGTCTGTGTACTCACAGACCTTAACACTTCAATCTCATTACCATCGAAACTGTACCCAACTCACCTGTCCAACCCATCCATGCATCCTTGATTTTTTTTTTTTTTTTAATTTCGACGAGTGCACACTTTCAATTGGTTTTTTTGGGTTTTTTGCATTGGCTTTATAAAAATAGATTGGAAATATTTTATCAAACCCAGTTTCGTATGTTGAATTTTGTCCGTGTTAATTCACTAATCCAGGATCCTCCCTTGCAGCTGTGTTACCGTTACCGCTACTGTTACTCTTAACACTGCAAAACACTGAAGGTTATCTGAGCAGTTTTGCGTGGATTTTGAGGAACGGACTTCCCAGTTTGTCTGCTACAAATGGGGATCTTTGTAGACTTGCTGCCTTTCCCAGAATGACCACACGGTGTCAATCTTCATGCACAGAAACCGGCACTCTGCTCATGAGGCGTGGACGACGAGGCAGCCTCGTGTAAACCGTGTTTCACCACATCATAAATGTAAAAAAGCTATAACCGCTGTTCTCTTAGGTAATGCATTTGGGATCTTCTCAAACATGCCTTGAAAGGAAATCGTCTCTAAAAGCACGGTACCTTGTAAGAGACCCTATAAATGACAGTAAAATTTACAGCCATTCAGAAGCTATTAAGGTGGCTTTCTGTAGGGAAAGGGGGGGCAGGTAGTAAAACATCCTTTGCAGAATTATCATTGGATGGTAATTTTAGAACGTAGGCTCTGCTTGTCTTGTGTCACTTTTTCCATTCTTTGAAGTGAAACGTTGCAATGAAGCCTCTGAAGGAGGAGGAATCATATGTACCAGAAGCTGATTACCAGTCATCAATAACTTTATATACTGAGATGTGAAACATCTTCATATCTGCTGTAATGTGCTTCTGCATCATATATTTCTGGGATCAAGCAAAACCAGTGCTGTCTTTGGTGTTTTGGTGCACAGGTTATATTTTACAGAAAAGTAATAGTATATGAAAACCATTGAAGGGGCGTAGAGAAATTCTGAGGTCTGCTAAAGTTCAGTGAGGTTTTTTATTTTTTTTATTAAGCATTGTGCTGGCAGTTGGCTAATGAGGCTGTGTTTTTGAGGTGGATACCCCAGCGTTTCTGTTTAGCATCTGTGATTGAGACTGAATATTTCAGTTCAGTCTTTATTTAAGTGAAGAAGAAAGTGCTACACACATTAGAAGAGCATCTCTGGACACACGACAAGTAAAAACTTGAAGCACATGATCTACAGCAGCACAAGACCACATTGGGTCCCACTCCTGTCAGCTAAAAACAGGAAACTGAGGCTACAATTCATGCAGATCATGGGCATTGGTCATTTTGTCTAATGACTCTCAACTTCTGCTGCAAACTTTGGATGTAAGGGTCAGAATTTCATGTAAACAACATGAAACTATGGATCCATCCCACCTTGTATCAATGGTTGAGGCTGATGGTGGTGTAATAGAGAGGGGGGTGTTTTTTTAGTACACCCTTCCCTCCTTAGTTCCCACTGAACTTTGTTTAAATGCCAGTTTAAATGCTTACCTGACAACTGTTCCTGACCATATCCATCCCTTTATGACCAAAATGTACCCATCATCAGATTGCTCATTCCTGCAAATTATTCCTGCAAAAGAAGCTCAAATCATTGTACTGAAATGGCCTAAACAGTCACCAGATTTCAGTCCAATCAAGCCCCATTAGGATGTGGTGGAACGTCCGTGTTTGAGTGTATTTCCATGCTGAACAGCATTTATACTCTTTAAATTAGATCTAGATCCTTGATGTTTTGTGGGCATAGAAAGCACGCCTGACTCATTCACCTTTAAACGTGCAAATATTTCCTTCTACTTATCCTTTCTCTTTCTTGTTTACTCCCAAATTTGGAAATCTACTCAACATCTTCCGATAACATGGAATGAAAGAGGAAGTGGAAAAAAAGATGCGTGACAGAAGAAAAGGGAAGTAAAATTACTTCTGTCCATGCAAAATAAGCTGACATTTCAATGTGGTGTGGCGTTTTTAATCACACCAGGCGCGTCCACTCATGCAGGTCTTCGTGAGAGGAGAACTGATGTGTGCTAAATCTGTAAAATCAAAGTAGTCAAGCTTTAACTAAAAAAGTGATTGTTGAGATGGAAAAATAAAAAGATCAGACTGTATATGAATAGGAATTTCATTAACAGTGTCTGCCTTCAGCCTGTTGGTGCTGAAACATCAACTACACTCAGGTTTTGGGTGTCTCTTTCCCTCATCGAGTTGGTGTCAGGTCTCTTGCTGTCAGAGCCTGTTGCTATCATCTGTTGGATCATAAATTTTACTGCCCAGTGCCTGCAAACACAGAACTTTGCTATAAAAAAAAGTCCTAAATCTCTATTTCTTATTATTAGATATTAATATTTTCCCTGTGTCCAGGTGCATAGGCACCATAAACAGGTTATGATGCCGGGAGGGTACAAGATGTGCCCGCTTGTAACCGTTTGAAAATTTGAGTGTCAAGTGTGAGTTTAAAGTCATGCTGCCAGCGTGTGGTGTTTGCACACGAGCACGGTGTTCACCGAGCTGTGACAGTTTCAGTTTTAACCTGCAAAAACACAGACAGAATTTGTCTGTGCAAATGGTCCCGAGGGAGGCCAAAAGTGGCAAAAGAAGAAGAAAAAAAAAGGGAAAGCTGATGTTGCTTTCACTCCTCGGGCCACCTGCAGTGCTTTCACCATGTGCTGTTGTTCAACTTAGTACATGTCAGGCATGAATGCGTTTTGTTTTTCAGCCGCAAAATGCACCGAAACCCAATAACGCTCCCTTTCATAGCAATACTCCTTGTTTCATATATCATTCCCATGCCATATTACTACACCTCTGTCACCTCTTTTCAGCCGTCAGGGATTAGCAAGCAGGCATTATCGTACTGTACGCTTACTGTAGGTGTTGATAGCAGAGCAGCAAGAAAATCTTTCAGTTATCCTCATGCTCGGCGGCTCTGACTAGTCACGCTAAGCAGCATGGCATCATAAAGGCCTGGATTTCAACACAAGTGTTTAAAATATTCAGCAGAAGGAGCGGGGCTGAGATGAAGAGGATTTCGTGCCACGATCAGAAAAAGCAGAGAGCCCGTTCATGCTGCTGTACTCGACTGTGGTATCAGCACACACTGGCATGACCCTGTTTCAGATGACTTTCCTACTTAATGTCATATTACCCAAGCGGGACACAACACCTACGGGAGGGGAAGACCTAGATTGAGTTCCTCCTGGGTTTTGGTGAAAAGAATATTGCGGTAAATTAGTTTCAGATATTTCACCTGATTGGTTGATGGCAGCACAAACATTGGCCGCGAGAGTATGAGAATGAGAGAATGTGTGCAGGAGCTTAAAAAAAAACTGCCTTGACTTCTTCATTTTCCTATCTAGATGGCTCCCAGCAGAGTGGAGTGAACTTTGTGCCATGCAAATGATAAAACTATGCACTTTTGATAAAAAGCTGCTGGGTCTTTTCAACATGGTCTGAATTCTCATGGTTAGGGTTTCTGGTTTTGAAATGTACTGTGGAGAATCTTTGTTTTGTAGAATTACATACCGGCACATGTCATTTGTGTATTGGCGTTTGCGTTATAATCTAAAACACGGTAGGACCACAGTTTCGGGCTGCTCAGTGAACTTCAAACACTGCAGGTACTTGTATACTGTACTGGATGTACTGTGTGTAGAGGACAATGGGAGTAATGTTATCTGTCCTTATTTAACAGGTATCCACACTCATTTAAGTGTTTGCTTATTTTCTGGCAGCCTATCTTTATCTCTATCTACTCAATTATAATAATGATCCCAGGCTGTCATAGAAAGCTGTCTCGCAGTCGCAAACAGGTCTGTAACCAGCCAACTCATGCATAGTGCGATATGCACATACTTTTGCTGCCTGGAGGGTGCTTATAACATTTATCTGTAGTATGTGCAGGTGCTCAGACAGAGCATTTATTGATAAAATGAGCTGTGGTGGGCACAGGTGTAGGATGCTAGGCTTGTTCAACCATTTGGCCTTGTTTTGGCTTTTATTTAGAGCAGTTCACTGACTCTGAACTACATGGCAGCATCCAAAAAAAGAAGGGAAAAAAACACGCTACAAAATCAGGACTGGAACAGAATGAAATTCTGTGGCAACTGTGTTGATGCTTCATCTAATTTCCCTTAGTGTGACAATGGGAATAAATCATCCATGTCCAATTTTCTGAAGTTTCCCTAATATGGGTGTCAATAAGTAGAAGAGTGCTGTGGACACAGCTTTACAGCCTGCAAACTGCGCTGCCGCAGGCAGCACAATGCATTAGCGCACGATGAGCTGTCAGAGAGGATTATTTCAGCCACCACAGCCAGCGAAGGGGGTGGGCGCCGCTCTGCTGCACTAAACCAAGGAGAAAGAGTGGGCGGGAGACACAGAAAGGGAGAGAGACACACCGAGGAAAGAGGGAAAGAGAAGAAAGTGTCCATTACACCGGGTGGATTTTTCCAGAGCACCGATGTTGGAACACTCTTCTGAGCTGGCCCTGGTGCAGAGTCTGTATGCCAACAGCATGCGCTGTCCCCCCTCTGCGGCCGGGATCTCAGTCAGGAATGAGGACCTGCCTATGAGGTACGTTGGGTTGGCCCCTCATTCAAATTTGGGCTAGCTTTTGTGGAGCAGCCCGTATTTGGACTGCCTCTTTGTCTGGGCTGGATATTGTCATAGGATGTATTGTTTCCAGCTGAGTCGTTCTCCCATGCTGTGAGAGTGTGCCTGTGGGCAGGGTAGTGTTCCTCTGGTGCGCCTATATGGTTTTCTTTTTAAACAGGAATCCAAAAGCCATGTTTAAATTGAACGCATTTGATATTTTATATCACCTCAACTTCCCAAGAAAGATGTATCACTAAAATGGAATAAAAATGTACCTCCCTTCTTTATTTTTTCAAACTTCCTCAAGGAATTGTAGATTTGCATGAAATATAAATGTTTAAAAAAAGGTGGAGGTGTCAGTGATGTAGGTGTTTGTCTTTGAACTGCACAGCCTACTGAAGAAGAGCAATACGAGTGACTGGATGTCTGCTGAAAGCTACCCAGGCCTCACTGTGCTGAGCCAGTCAAACACAACTGAAGATATCAATTATCTTTAAAAGCAAGAAGAGGAAACATTTACATGTGCATTTGCAACATTCATTGGAACTTTACACTGATAAGGCAGCGCTATATTTATTTAGTACATCTTGAAACAGTTGATTTCCTCTGCAAAGCAAAGATAAAATGAAGTTCACTCTCTCCATTTTGAGAGCACTTCAGCTGGTCGGCCATTCGACAAATGATTTCATGAAAGGCAGAGCTAAGAATAAGTGCACTTTCAAGTTAAAGGCGTCCTGCTTAAAAACACACGATGTGGCCCTTTTTTTATTTGAAGCTGGCCTATTTTTACACCTTGCACCTTTTTTTTTTTTTTTACCACGAAAAGGTGCACATTTAAATGCTGGGTAAGTGGGCTCTTCAGCTCCCACTGCATGAGGGAGAAAACATTTGATGTAAACAACAAAAGGATGGCACATGTGGAGGATTATGATAGGATTAGAGTAGTAATAATCTGAGATTAAGAAAGGCAGTCTAGTATTAGAAGGTGCCAGCAACTAGACATGACACTAGGCATGTAAAATCCAATCTATTAAACATCTTTTAGAAAAAACTAATAGTACATACCAACACAGGGAACAAGAGTGGTCTTCTTTGCAACGATTCTTCTCCTTTTGCAGCAAATCTATTCAGCAAGCCCCCCCACCCCCCACCGATCTATCCGAATCAAAGGAAATGTATGGATATGCTGCAGATGCCTCCGTCTTAATGAAACCCGAATCTTCAGAGAGGTTTAGCGTACCTTTTTATAGCAGCCCCTTAAGCATGTTGCACAGTGGGCTCGTCCGCACTTATGGAAAAAGAGTTTGCATTATCACATTATGCACACAAGCCTCTTTCAGGCACTGTTTATAATAGAGCAGACCCGACACTGGTGCCAGGTCGCCTTGAAATTGCTATGGATACAGGGATTAAGTGGGATTTCATAAATGGGATGTTTCTTAATGCTCACTATGAATAATATTTTAGGACTGTGCAGCTGCTGAAGCAGTAATGAGTGGTTTGATAATTAGGCTAGCCCCCCCAACTCGTCTCTCAAACAGCACTTGACAACAGTCCACCCACCCCGACTCCCTCTCA
>VUQG01010458.1:15778-27565 GCA_015106755.1 Etia nguti | reverse complement strand
TTCTTTTCACTCTGCAGGATGCTGTTTTGTAACTTTTTATACAAGAAAAGCTGCACTGGAGGCCCAGAATGCACTGCACAACATAAAGACCTTAAGTGGGGTGAGTAGGCACAGCGTGGGCTGCTTTTAGCTGCTTGAGCCCCTCTACATCCCTGATGCAGGCTGTGAGCTGTACGCTGGCCGATAATGAGCTCTCGGTTCACTGAACGCCTGTCTAGCCTGAGAAATGTCTCAACCCCCACTATCACTTACGCGACACTTAGGACCGGCTTGAACCTCGGCACACTGAATTGCTAAGCGCGCAGGTATCGGGTAAAGCCTGCTTGACCAGGCTGCAGGTTATTCACGGAGACACAGGACCCGATCGCCACAAAGTGGAACAAATTATTAATGCTTGTATTCATGAATTATTGATGCACATCTACATTTTTATTCCCCAAAATTAGAAGCAGGAAAGGAGCTGAAGGCAAGTTGAAGTCTTTCTTTTTGTCCTGTATTTTTTTTTTCTCCCCCCCCACCCCTTAACAGTGCAGCCCGGTGAGACTGAGTGTGGTCCCCATAATACTTAACCCGATCTTCTAGTGAGATTAAAGTCCAGCCAACTGGAATAAGTGCAGTGGCTTGTTAAACATCCACAAAACTGTCTTGTCTATACATCATTCTGTATTGCAGTCTTTCCAATCAATTTAATCTATACTCAACAACCCCAGCTGTCGATGAAACCAATAGTCCAGTCTATCGGTAAAAAGAGCTACTGTCAGTGAGCTTGCAGGTAAATATTGAACTGGGCTGATAAATGAGTCTAGCAGGCTGAGAATAATGTCCTCTGGAAGACTATCAATCAGGCAGACATTTCAAACAAAGTGTGGTCTAACGGCTCAGCTCTCAAACCCCATTCCTGGGTCCTACTGTTACTGGCATTGACTGCAGGTGACTGATTTTTGATTTGCGTGATAGAGGAAAAGCTTGTTTCCCTGTTTCTGTTTTCTCTCCCTTCTGTGCCTCTCTCTACTTGGTCAGTGACGCTAGCCAGTCCCCATACTGAGCAGGCCATCTGTCTGCTTCTCCTTAGTGCTTGTCAAAAACAAACCCACCACTTTTCATAAGTACAACCTGCTCAGATTTCTCATGGCTAGATTTATTTCTTCTTTCACATCACATGGCATCCAGTGTGCTATAGATGTAGTCACTTGAAGTTCAGAGTCTTCTTGGAGAAAATTGTTCATTAAGCGGCATGAAATGACAGATCCCACAGCATTTGCTCTGCCTCCACTTTCTCACATAACAAGCTTGAGAACAAGCATCATGTTCAGAGATGTTATGCTGACTGAAATGAGATTTTTCACAGCTCAGATTTGCCACACCTTGTTCTATTTGTATGTGATCCAATTGTGTATTGGGTGTTGACAGACTTGTATCTGGAGGAAGGAAAAAAGAAACCAAACCTGAAGCTCACTGTACATTTCGAAAGCAATACCAAAGTAGCTTGCTTGTCAACCACAGTTCTTCTATAGAAGATGAGGGATGTTGTCAGTAGCAATCGATAAGTTCAATCGCGAGTCTACACTACAGCGAGAAGTGAAATTGGATACCGGAGAATTTGATCCCTTACCAGCAACTCTTAGACACTTCCTCCTGAATCTGACGGCGGTGAGGGATGATGGTCTTAGAGCGAAAGAACAAAACAAGAGATGGGGAGAAATGCTCGAAAATGGAAGGATGAGTGAAGACATGAGGCCTTTATGATGAGAGATAAGAGTTTATAATGGTGACAGATGTGAATGGTTTCCCTACATTTTCCTTTTTCTCCCCTCCCCCCCCCCTAGATGCATCATCCTATCCAGATGAAACCCGCTGACAGTGAGAAAACAAGTGGTAAGTGGATTCATGCATGATGACGTAAGCCATGAGATGGAGATGTTGAGGAAAACCTTTAAGGAGAAAGATTAGGTAAAGGCAAATGGGGTGTGAGATTTGAAAAGGGTAAAATTGACAGCAGTACACAACATCTATATAGTGTGGTGGTTTAAGAGCAGAGCAGGTACAGGATGATCTACTTCTGTGTCTCGAGAAGTAGACACAGAAGGAAAACAAAGCGGCAAGTTGCAGAGATTTGTGCAAAAGGCTGGCACTCTGAGTGAGAGGCAGAAAATGTGGCAGCATGACAAAGAGTGCTTGAACAAGAAGGGGAGAGAGAGGTGCAAGATTTTCGCACCTGATGTAACTGCTGCTTTCACAGCGCCATAATTGTTTGGGTTTCACTAAATAGCTTTCCTATTTTCGTCTTCCTGCAGCGGTAGAAGACAGAAAACTCTTTGTCGGCATGGTTTCAAAGAAATATGGCGAGAACGAGGTCAGAATGATGTTCTCGTCTTTCGGACAGATCGAAGAGTGCCGAATACTTCGGGGACCGGATGGTCAGAGCAGAGGTAAGCGTGGCTTCGGTGTGGACATGATGTTCAGCACCGCGGATCTGCCATGTTCAGCACAGCAGAGTACATATTCTCATCAAGTATTTATACAGGGCCCCTCCCTGATTCTTCATTGCAACCCCTGCACCCTCAGATCAAGTGCTATTCACCTCCAGTGGCACTTTTTCTATCCACATAGTGTATCCTCCCATTACTGTGACACTCGGCCTCCACAACTCGCAGTGAAGGGCCACTGCACTTGCTGTCCGCCACAATGGCCCGTCGCCTAGGCAACCGCTGGCTGCCGGTGTTCGTAGGCTCAGCTGGCAGGCGGCTCAGCTCAGCTCCTCCTTTACCGCCTCCTTCATCACACTCTACAAAGGCTGGAATTAGCCTGTCATCGCATCTCCTACATAGCACTCTGCTGAATAAAGCCTCAGATAGCAGGCAGCACGAGGCTCTAGTGTCGATGCTTATATATGATTAAATCCCACAGAAGACACAGCTAGCCGTGAATTTCTGCTCTTTTTCTAGTATACGAACGCAGTGTTCCTACAATTTGAAATGGGCCCTATTAGCCTTTGATGTTTGCAGGCCTTGCATATTTTAGTAAATCAAAGCCTTTCAGTGTGTATTTTTGTGTGCATTTTCTGTGTATATAATCACATTGACTGTCTCACCATGACATCACGTAGTCGAGCCTCTCTGGGTGGCAATTTAATCCGTCGATCACCGCTCATGTGACACGTGTTACTGTTCTCCTTGTTGTGTTCTTTCTTCATGTGCTAACCAGTGAGGGTGGTTCTGTGTGCTTGGGAGTTGCCATTCTCTGTACTGTAATGTCTTTTTTTGGGGTTCATAACGAGTTGTCCAAACCTTTTGTCTTGTTTTTGTTTCTTCTTGTCCCTCCCCTCCCCCCCTCCCCCTCTCCTATTGTTTCCCCCCTACAGGCTGTGCGTTTGTCACATTTGCTACCAGGGCAATGGCACAGAATGCAATCAAAACCATGCATCACTCTCAAACTATGGAGGTACTGTACCCCTTAGCACCTATTTCTCATTCCCCCCCTCCCCCCCCTCCTTCCCCATACATTTTGCTGCCCCCTTGTGTTGAAAGATGAGGAACCTGTCCAAGCAGATGGCATCCATTCATCACAAAGCATGAGTCATTTCCAAAACCACTCTTGCTAATTACAAAATTACATTGTCATCTGCAAAATAATTGAATAAAACTAGAAACATTGCCTTTTACATAGCTGCTGAGTTCAGAACTAACAGGACACAAAAAGTGCTGTCATCTTTTATTTTGGGCTGAACTAAATGCATCTCACTTATTGATTCTGATAACAGAGCCTACCCATTAGTGTGCCATTATATTAGTCTGTATTTTGGACTACAGGGAAAAAGAATCCACACCATCAAATATAGGTTATCAGAAAAAAAATTAGACTAGAACAGCTCCCCTATTAGACTTCTTCAAAAAGTGGGTCTGTGTACTCATATAGCCAATGGAGTTTTTGTGGAAGTAGAGCAGCAGTAATTTGACAGCTAGCAGGTCAGAGGCTCCCCAGTGAAGCATCAGACCAAGTCTAATTAGGAGTCCAACCAAACATAACTCTCCTCCTACCAGATTAAACTCGGGGCCTCAGTAGCGGCGCCACCTATTTTGCCCCCACAATCACATACTCCACGATTCTCAGCTGCTGTGGGAGGTGCTGCTGGTGCAGAAGCCATTTTCCCTAACCAGCCTGGTCCCCATCTGGCTCTCAACTCTCAAAATACTTTTGCACCGCATGCCTCGTCCATGCGTCTGTCTGAACATGTGACTGTCTGTTTGCGAGAGTCTGCGTATTGTCATGCATTTTTCTTAATGTCTGACACATTCCCTGTTTGAATGTTATTTACTGTTAATGTTGTCCGTCTGTTGTCTGCCTATTTGTGGACTCGGCTAAACTCTTTAACGTGCTTAAATGATTCACCGTCTGCACCATTGTCCTGTGCTTTTATTTATTTGGAATGTGGCCTGGCTCAGCTATGCATGGCACATATCCTCTCTTTTTGCTTTGATATGAATGCAACAGGCATACAACTATCTTGAGGCATAGAGGAATCAAACCCACCCCAACCCCCTTTAAAAACAAACAAAAAACAAATTCAAAAAAATCCCTATGCAGTGACTGTCTTTGCATGGGTAAATAAACTTGGTGTGCTTTTGAACCGGTCTAACGTCTCTTAACTCTTCATCGCTCCAGGGCTGTTCCTCACCTCTGGTGGTGAAGTTTGCCGACACACAGAGAGATAAGGAGCAGCGGCGCCTGCAGCAGCAGCTAGTACAGCAGATTCAGCAGCTCAACAGCGCCTCCACCTGGGGAAACCTGGCTGGGCTGGGGACTCTTTCACCGCAGTACCTGGCTGTGAGTTTTATTAAAGAACGTACAGATTAGCCGCACATGTACTAAAACATTTATAGTTTATCTATTTAAATATATGGGGTGTACAGAATATCCTTGGTAGAACGCACTGAACCACCTGATTGATAACTATCTCGTGTGTGTGTGTGTGCGTGCGCGTGCAGGAATTTTTATCAGTAAGCTTTATGCATGTGTTCCTGTGTTAGGATATTGAGGTCAGGTGATCCTGTTTTTGTTTTCTTAAGTTTTGGTAATGACTGTTATAGATGGAAACACAGCTGCCATTTTGTGTATGATGTATCCAACCATATTCTAAATAATCAAATCTGTTGCTGCAAGCTGAAAGTGTATAAGGTCATTGTGTAAGCTGAATATTGCATAATACTTTGACCAATAATTGCAAACTGAAACTTGGCTCAGAGTAAAAACATCTTCCTCCTCAAACTGTTTTCTGGCTAAAGGACACTGACATGTGACTTGCATATGCCTTCTCTAATTCAGAGCCAAAGAACATGTGACTTAGATGGCAACAGCTGAGCCGTTTAATGTTTCTGGGAAGAAAATGAGACATTGAGACTGTTGCATGCAGCTGTAAAAGCTGTTGTGCCGTTTATTTAATTTAAACCTCACATAACTTTTGCCTGCTGGTAAAAATGTGTTTGCCACTTGCTGATATCTTCCTAACATTGTCAAAATAATGACATGTAGTATAAATCTTGGTCCTGAGTTGTTCCTGCACATCAAATCAATTTGCCACAGATTAGACAAACAATGAATAGTTTAGTCCCTAATTTAAAATGAGGATTTAATAATGTTAGGCAAAAAAAATTATGATATTAATTATCATGTCAGATCTAATTTTGTTTTCTAGCTTTGACCTTTTTTTTTTTTCCTTCTTTCATTTCTTGACAGCTGCTCCAGCAGGCCACTTCTCTCAGTAACCAAGGCAGTCTCAATGGTATTCAAAGGCTAGGAGGTGAGTTTCAGAAAATCAGTCTGCTGTTTTTGAGTCGTAGGTCTACACATGAACAAGCTGCACTTCTCATGTCACCAGCCCTCTGTCTCGCTGCTCTTCGCCCACATGCTTTTAAGTACCTTAAATTACATTACTCTTTTCAGATCAGTGGCATGCTAATCACCAGTAATGCTATTCTCTGCCTATTCCGGCTGCTTGAAGACAAACTGCTCATCCCTGTGCCTTTGGTCAAATTAAAAGCCAATGTGAAGAGCTTGAAAACTACAGATGGGGTGCTAAAACTAATGATACATCTTTAAGTTGGAATTCATATTAGATAGATTTGATAGATCAAGTCTGCTTCTTTTGTTGCTCATGCTAAAGTAATATAATGTATTTAAAATGTTAAAATAGCTTCCCGGTCCAGGTTTAAGTGGCTTGAATTTGCACTCTCCCTCATGATCAGCGGGGGGCGACTTCCCTTGTTGTAAATGTGTGTGTGTGTGTGGGGGGGGTGTCCCTATCCTGTAATTGACAAGCAGTTACTGTATGAGGATGACATTTGTTACTCAGTCAGAGCCAGCCTGGTTTTAAATCTCCAAAATGGTAAATAGAAGAAAAATATGAGGTTTTACAGCCGTGTCCATCTTACATACAGAAGAGAAAACACGGATGAAGAGAATCACTGATATCTGAGAATGTGATTGGTGATGGTAAATTTCCCAATATCCAAGCAGTTTAATATCGATGAATGCTTTTAAATGCATAGCAGCACATCCAATTTTTATCTTTACAAATTTGTTGTTCTTTCATTTTAAAATCTATGTATTCTTTCCTCAACTACTTTAAAATTTATGCTGTATACAGAAAAATTCAAAGTCTTTGATAACTCGTGTGTCTTTGTACTCTCAGCGGGTGTGAATCCACTTCAGCTGCAGAACCTGGCCACATTAGCTGCTGCCGCCGCTGCAGCTCAGAGTTCTGCCAGCCCAACTTCCACCAGCGCTCTGTCTACAAGCAGCGGTGCCCTGGGAGCTCTTGCCAGTCCAGGTAATTAAACACAAACATGAGCTGAATTTTGAATACTGCCTGTACAATACATACAACAGTTCTGTGAGTCGAGCCCTATGGCAGCATCATGACTAGTTTTCTTTTGTTAGGGGTGTATTTTGGCATGGCCTGGCTGTAATTGCTTGAGTCCCCACCTCTGCTCTTTGTGTACTAATTCATGTATAATATATTAACTAAAGTATAAAGATTCACTCTCTCACTGATTGAGATGTACAGTGCATGTCCGCAGTCGGGCCGCTTCTCCTCTGCAAATCTCCCTCATCTACTATTTGCCTAACAGCCCTCAGCCATTCCTCATTTACTTTATGGGAGTTAATCGCCCACATATAAAATTTTTACGAGAGCCCCCATTTCCCTTTAATCTGTGTAAATATACATTGGCTCCATCTGTCTAAGTTTAACATATGGCTGCTTTGGTAATGACCGATCCTCATTATGAGACAGATTTTTAACTGCCTCCTCTATGACATGTCCTCCTCTATAACCATAACAATGTGAGGCAAATGTAAGATTTTAAGAATATCTTTTTTTGTCATTTGTCAACAGCTGGGTCAACAGCAGGGTCCAGTGCTGGTGCTGCCGTGAACACCTTGGCATCTCTGGGGACTCTGCAGGGTCTCACTGGGACCTCTGTGGGCCTCAATAACCTTAACGCTCTCACCAGCAGCGTCAGTGGTGAGAATCTTCTTATTAGCTGGACACAAGCCGAAAAGAAAGGATGATGCATATTGTTGTTGGGTCCACACGCTCCATGGGAACTATTAAACTTTTGCCTCTTATATAGGTATGGGGGCCATGAATGGGGGTCTGGGAGCCTCCATGGCCAACGGGTCAGCAGCCAGCTCTATGGACGCCCTAACCCAGGCCTACTCAGGGATGCAGCAGTACACAGCATCTGCCCTCCCCGCCCTCTACAGCCAGTCTCTCCTTCAGCAGAGTGTGGCTGGCAGTCAGAAGGAAGGTGAGAAGATCCCTGGCACACATCACTCAATAAGTTGTTTTTTTCCCCCCAAATGGAATCAACTTTTATGTTTACAGTGAATGTTTTGTGTGCATTTGAATTCACGTCTAACTAGAGTATCTGAATTTCTTACCAAATGGAGTAGGGCCAGAGGGCGCCAACCTGTTCATCTATCACCTGCCCCAGGAGTGTGGGGACCAGGATCTTCTGCAGATGTTCATGCCTTTTGGAAATGTGGTGTCTGCCAAAGTTTTCATTGACAAACAGACCAATCTGAGCAAGTGCTTTGGTAAGTGTGGTGACACTGCTGGTGTTTCCCTGGTTACATCAGTTAAGATGTTAACAAGGTTTTTTTCCCCCCTCTATTTGCACTACCTTAGTTGCTTTAATGTTTCACTACAGATTTAAAGCTTTAATGCAGTCTAAGTGCTCTGTAAAGATAAACATGTTGATACTTGTATTTTCTATTTAAATTGATTAGATACATGTCTTTATATGAAATAACCGGAGGTGGTGTTAAATATGATTTGCATTAGTGTTTTACTGAGTGCAAGTTGATGGATAGAGGCTATAAATCAGCAGTACACCAGTATTGTGACGTAACGCCACCTCAAATGCAAATTTAAAGCAGTGAGTGAAAATGGTGCAAAAATTGAAGATGAGTATATAATAATGCACATGCTTTTGTGCATTACGTTAACATGGCTAAGTCACAGTTCACTAGCCAAGTGGTAGAATCCAGGTAACTCTCACTCTAGTTGAGGGGAGCTGAATAGTTTTATGGCCTTGGGGACAGAAGATCATCAGTCTCTCTCTGTTAGAGCAGGTTTGAGACAGCAGTCTGTTGGACATGCTCGTCTTCCTGCCCTCGAAGTCTCAGATTCACAAGGCAGTATTTTTAGTTGTGACCCTTCTCTCTGACATTAACTGGCAGAGAGAAAAATAAGAGCTAACCATAGAGCCAGATTTCCTCTGCAGCCTGTCCAGCCACATGGTGTCCCAGTGTGTGTAAAACTAATGATATTATCGTATTTGATTTCCCCTTAAAACCAAAATAAACTATACAATACTTTTAAGGTATAAATTACAAAAAAGCCAAATGCAGCAAATATGTTACAAATTTAAACTCTGATACGGAAATTATTTTTTAAAATTTTGTCAGAAGGTTCACTAAACACTCAATTTACTTAAAATTAGACATTTCTGGTAGTTCATGGTTTGTGGTTTTAAAGGGTTAAATTGCAACCGCTCCAGTCACTTCCTCATCCTGTGAATGGACTCCAGCTTTCCTGTTGCGAACTGCAGGTAGTGACAGTAGTCATTGTTTTGCTCTGCTGTCTCAGTTTGATATAGAGGCATGTGAACCAGTTCTCCACCTGCTGGAGGTTCTGGTTGGTGGCTCTTAAACTTTTAGTGGATTTCTAGAGCAGAACAAGAACTACAGTCACCATGTGCAGTCCATGATGGTGGAGATGGAGTCTGTCTGGCTACAGGAAGAGAGACGCCGAGGAGAGGGGGTGATGGTCAGCCTGGTGATATGGAAATGAAATGTTGGTATTAAGTTGCTGTTTTGTAATGTATTCCATTTGTTTTTCTTTTTTCTCAGGGTTTGTCAGCTATGACAATCCTGTGTCTGCACAAGCTGCCATCCAGGCCATGAATGGTTTCCAGATTGGCATGAAGAGGCTGAAGGTTCAGCTGAAACGCTCCAAGAATGACAGCAAACCCTACTGATCCTAGCCCCGGGGCCTTCCCCCTCCCCAGCTCTAAAGCTAGCACTGCTAGGGTAAGTTCACCCTCCAGCCAAGGTCACCACAGCAGAGACTCAGTGGGGCAGGGGAACAGAAGCCCATCACAGGAGGGAGACTCGGCCTATTCCTTAAAAAAAAAAAAGTTTGCAATGATCTTTCCACATTTTTGCTGTATTTCATTCCTGCGGTTTTGTCATGTAATTTGAGTCTGATTTAGTATTTTAATGTATATGATTATTTATGACTATCACTGGAGTCAGTGTTCGCTGGAGGTATTTTGTGTCACTGTATTTAGTGGAGAGCATCAGATGTTTCCATGCCATTTCATTGCCTTCAGGTCAAGCTAGACAGGTTGACTAAGGATCAGTTGTTGTTGCTGAAGCCAGGTCACAAGGACCCCTGAGCCCAGAGCTTCAGCCTGTGTTTGGCTGTTTACGTGCAGTTCGTCTCATCCGTATCATTGTCAATGTGAAACTCTTTTGTACGCTAGATTCTCCAGTCTTTACCACACCTCTCTTCTACCCCCTCCCCTCTGTTTCTCTCGCTGTCATCTTTCATTATCTAAGCCATGTTGAGCTAGGCTACCTCTCTGCGTCTTTATTAACAACCTCTTCCAGTCATTCCATCCATTATCCAAGTCTCCCACAAGGGACTGGCTCTAGATGGATCTCTTTGGGTGCCAAGTATACAGTTTGTGCATGTTGGAGTCTCTGCCATATGTCCTGGTGGTGTCACTTCCTTAAAATCTGTGTATCCTTTTTTTTATTTATTTATTTTTTTTTTGTGCGTCGGGAGAGGGGGTGTGTGTTTGCCCCTCCCCCCCTGTTGTCTTTACTGTATATGTGGTGACTGGCATTATTTTTGTTTTTTGTGCCTCATGGCTAAATGATTCTTGTGCTGTGCCCCTAACTTTCTCTTCTCTCCTCTTTGTCCTCTCTCTTTCTCTCTCTCCTCTCTTCCTTTTGTGTTTTTGTTCCTTTTTAGAACAAATCTCCATGCCTGTTTGCTCATCATTAGCCTAGCATGTCTTCATGATGTTGAAAGCCAAGCCAAACTCCTGGCCCACATCATCCCACCATTGTCTGTGATGTCTCTCTAAGCTCGCCTGACCAATACCTGGCCACCCACTGACCTTGACCTTAGCTCAACCTGATTTTTCTGCATGTATATTCATTTTTGTTTTCGTTTGCTTTTTCTGTATAGAAATGTGACTGGTGGGAGAGAGGTCAAGCAAATCAATGTGAAAACTTTACCTAGGTTAAGTTCATTTGAGTGACCTGTTTTGTTTTTGCGAATGTTTTAAAAAAAAGAAAAGAAAAAAAAAAGAAGAAAAAAACCTGTGGGATTTCTTACTTTTAATTTAGTTTTGTGGGTTTTTCTTTTTTTAATGTTTTTTTTTTTTTTTTTTTTTTTTGGGTTTTTTTGAACTATTGATGGCACAATAAAAGGTACATTGCTCTGTTGAGAGAAATGACTACCTACATGAGTCAACTTTTTTAGAACTGATTCACAAATAGACAATCTGTGGTTTAAATGCACACTTAGATTAACTATATTTTATACCATTGAATCTATAGAAGTTTAACTAACAGAACCCAGGCAAAAACGTTGGGTTTTTTGTAGATTACGTTGTAATGTCATCTGTGTTCGGGCAGGGAGGGGGGCAGGGGCGGGAGGGTCTTCAGTGTACTACATTTTTAAAGAGGACTAAAAATCTGTTTGATCAGCATGACCATTTAAGGGTCATTTCTAGTAAATTAAAAAGTTCGAAATTCCTCTGCTTTAATTGTAATTTCGATTTCTGGTTTAAATTCTTTTTTTCTTCTAAGGGTCATATTTTGAGCCTTTTTTTCCCCCCCCCCATTATTTTTTTCTTTTCTTTTTTATATCCCTGCTAAACTTACATGGTACGTACATCTTGTCGACGTTCTGTGAATTTCTCTTTGCTAATTTAATGGATTTTTCACTCTGGTTTTGTTTGGATGCCTCGTTGAGAGATGATTTACAATGTCTGTTAATCATACAGATGCCAGACAATGTTGTTCTGTTGTATTTTGTTGTTGAAGTGCCCATGTGTCAAATATTTCTTTCTCTCTTTTTTTAAAAACTCACCACTTTGTTTGCTGTAATATTACCTAGTTTGTCTGTAGACACACACACGCTGCGACACACACACACACACACACACACACACACACACAGTACCACATATAAAAATCTAAGATTTT
>VUQG01010458.1:4072-14525 GCA_015106755.1 Etia nguti | reverse complement strand
TTTTTGGTCTATTTATGCCAGTGTCATGAAAGCTCTTGTCACCTGCTAATGTCTCCCCTTCTCCTTCGCCTTTACTGTGTTGAGTTATTGGTAAATGTGTATTGTGATGTACTCAATTTGAACAGTTGGTTTAAAAAGTTGTAGATAAACAATAAACTTCCCTATACATTTGAAGGTTAAACGTCTTTCTTAGTGAATGCGAGCGCGTGTGACACTTGGCAATACACACCGTGGGGGATCACGCGTGTTTTGGTGGTGGAATATTTATGAATTCAATAAAACAGAGGTACAGTGCAGAAGAGTCGGCGTGGGTGCCATGTATTCGGTTACGGAAATGACTGCAGCTCCGTGGTGATGCAGTGCATGGTGAAGTGTTACTGTGAGTGAATATTGTTTAAAAAGCTTAAAACCTAAAAAAAAAAAGGGGGGGGGGAATAAAGCACAATGTATAGTCCACAGCAGTCCCAACAGGAACTCGACTCACTTCAGGGGCTTCCATCACAAATCCTGATTAAGCTCTAACAATCACGGTTTCTTCTGTTTTTCATATTCTGAAGTGCTGCTTTTTTTTTTTTCTCTTTTTTTTCTTTGACAGTGTGGTAGCTTTGCATCTCTATAGATATTGTCTTGATCTACAAGAAAAAGAGTAGAGAAAAAAAAAAAAATTTCCTGTGTTATTTTTGTCTGATAATCGGTAGGACTCTGTTCATGTTCCACCAATAATTTAATAGATGTTTTTGTCTTGTCTTGATGAAAGCCAAAGTGAGTGCATCTTGATGTAATCTGTATTATACACACAGTACAGTTATATATAAATATATATATTTTTTGTTCTGTTCAATTACAAATTTTTGAAACTGGGTGGGATTTGAAAAAGACAAAAAAGACATACACAGGCTGTCCAATTTCTACAACTGGTGGTTCATATGTATTTTGTACCAGTGAAGCTTTTTATATTGGAAATTAAAGGAAAAAAAAATCTATATTGGGAAAGAAAAATTGTCTGGCCTCTCAATGTGGCCTTGCCTTGACCAGGTCTTGAGTCTGGCTTCTTGCTGGTGTCAAGCAATTTTTTATTTTTTTTTTTCTTGCTTTTGCCTCTAAATGATGCCTGATTTTTGATCTCCCTTTTTTTTCCCCCTTGGATCTCTGTGTTCCTCACTTCATTAATCAGTTTCAGGGGAGGGGGTGGGGTTGGGATCCTCTAAATTGTGGTAAGTTTCATGTTAGTATATTTGTGCTGTCCACATACTTTAATAGTCAGCAGGATTTTTGACAACTTGTGTGGATAATTGTCTTAGTTGAAAAGGTAACTGTTTAGTTTGAGCCTTGCTTTTTACCTGTGTAGAGTTTTGTTCTTTCCCATAGTGGAGTGCGTAGCTGAAAGACTGTTCTGTTTTTGTTTTTGTTTTTTTGGGTCAATGTTTGTTTGTGTGGTGTGTTTCTTTGCCTCTGTCTCCGAATTAAACCATTTCCCCTAATATGGACTGTGTGTCTTTGTGTGTTGTGCTTGTCCAGTGTTGTAAAAGCATTGTACAAACCTCCACCCCCCCTTTCCCCAGTGTGTCATGTCTCGCTAACTTGTTCTCTTTGTTGTGCTGCTTTCTGCTTTTACCTGAGCTGTAACAGGTGGGGTGGGCAGGCCGAGCCATATTGCATTGTGTTGGGTTTTATTGGTAAAAAGTACTACTCATCTGTGAACCTGCACCCAAGAGCCAAAGAAATGCAGGCACTTGGTTACATTTGCACAAAACATCAGTTCAAACTCTGATGTTGTGGTATAAAGAATGAGCAAGTCTAGTTAAACTGATATATTTAAAAAAAAAAATAAAATAAAATAATTTTCCAGGCACAATTGCAGTACATCAATGAGCTCAGTTCTTAAAAGCAAAGATCTGAAGCAGTTTGCCTGAGATAAATGCAAATCTAGTTTTGTCCCCTCTTTTTCAGCTTCTCAAAATGGGGTTGTTTGCTGCTCTCCTTTATATTGATTTGAAATGAATATACATTCGCCATTTTGTCAGGTTCACCCTTTTCATTGCTATTTAATACAAATATCTACTCAGCCAATCATAGGGAAGCAACTTGATGCTTTTAGGCGCATAGACTTGCCAAACAGTATCACTGATTTTAAGTTACTTTGAATGTGAGGTGGCCAGTCTGAGGCTTTTGGGGTTTTTTTGGATTTCTTTCTCCCTACACGAACATGTCCAGTGTTTACCAAGAGTGGTCCACAAAGTGGATTATCCATTGAGAGGCAGTTCTCCGGGTGAAACTGCATTGGAGATGCGATGAAGGGAAGGCAGCTGTAGTTCACCCTCCTGTTAGAACCAAGGTATGCAGAAGAGCATCTCTGAATGCACAACACATCAAACCTTGAAGCAGATGGGGCATCTGCAGAAGACCCTACCCCACTCCTGTTAGCTAAGAACAAGAAACTATTTTAATATTTTCTTGGCACACTTCGGACCCTTTTTGTTTTTGCTAATGTTCACTGTATTTAAATGGCCTCCACAGACTCCAGATCTCATTCTGACACAACTCCTTTTTGATGTCATGGAACAGGTGCTTGGCATCATAAAAGTTGCTGCAGATTCGGCAGCTGCACAATGTGATGCTATCATGCCAACATGGACCAAAATCTCTGAGGAATGTTTCCAGCAGCTTAAGTCAAGTCTCTACTGTTGAATTGAGACTGCTTCGAAGTCAAATGGGGGTCCAACCTGGTAATTGCAAGGTGTACCTGATAAAGTGACCAGCAATAGTATGTGATTTGGTGTTCTATTGGACAAAATATCAAATTTGAAGATGAAACCGTGGAATTTTCCAGTTTTCTGGTAGTTGAGAAGATGAATACTTGAAGCTAAATTCAAACAAATTCTAGAAAAAAGTCAGTATCTCCTTTTAGTAAATTAAAAAAAACAATTGATCACAGACTAAACCTATTGTTTCTTAATAAGTCTCATCTATCTCTATAGGATTTCCCCAAAATCAGTAAAAGGTCACATCTTAAATCCTGCTTCAGCTACAGGACACATTTATTTCCCAGAGTGTTAGGGAGTGGATTTAGCAGTGTTACATTAACAGTCTAAAGGCATACAAGGGGAAGAGGGACAAAGAACCTCACAGATCAAACTTGTTCTGCAGTGTTGTGAAAATGGTGTGAGGAGAAACTGGCATCTTTGCTCGTTTGCAGGCGTTTCCATGTTCTCTGTCATCAAACACACAGGATGTAAGGAGGTAGGATGTAACACGTCTCAGTGCTGAGATGTAATGTGACTTTGGCTACACTGTACAGAAAGTGGTTTCCTAAGGTCTTTTCTATTTAACCATGAACTTCTGAGGATTTTAAAAATGGAACTTCCTGTAGTACAATAACGCCACCTAGTGGTGGAGATCCTTCTGCAGAAAATGGCAGGCAGTGAGACGATACATAAAGATGCTTTGGCATTTTGGATTAATACAAAAAAATAAGGGAAAAAAATAAGCTTAAAACTTTGCGATTAAACTTTAAATTTTCAATTGTGCTTTGGTTGCTCTTCAGCTATCAGAAAATGTTGATTCTTCTGCTGTAAAGTAAATCAGGCCTTTACTGTTCTGTAGAAAGTGTCTATGAACTGTTTGAATGTTCTAATACTGCTGACAGAACATTTAGGCTGTGTATAAGACGGACTGTTTTTAAACTCCAGAGCTCTGGAATCTTTAAATCTGATCAGTGTATGTGGAAGATCCTGAAGTTTGTGTCCTGGAAAAAGTGGTATTTATTAAATGCTGATTTTTAATAACAAACAGGTTACAACTTTGGTCCTGTAATATTAAAAATATGCCTTATCTTATGCCTGCCTACTTATTCAACTTGCCAAGTGATTTAAAATTGAAGCAGTCATTACATACTTTATATATTTCAGGACTTCACAGTATGATCTGGATCATTTTTCATACAGGCTCAGAATTCCCTCACAAGTGTCTTTGGACTTTGAACTACGGATTGAGTCAGAATGTCTAAATAGCCAATTTTACATTAATAAATGGTTGATTAATCCTTATTAGTCATAATTAAAATTAATTAACACAAAACATCTAAGGTTGCCTTTTATAAACTACTTAGTGCATTCAAAGCAGTGGCAGGAAACCTGTGTGTGGGACGTGTGCATGTGTTTCATGCACTCACTGAAATGGCAGCTCGGGTGCTGTTTCACTGTTTGGAGATTTCCACATGATCCATGAAAGACCCCGCAGGTGCCTGTCAGTGGGAGTCTGGGCAAATGTGGTGGGAACACAGGCATCTCCTGTTACAGTGTCAAGGCTCACCTTGACCCCTGTCACCACTGGCCCTTAAAAATACACACAGACATGGCATCATACTGTCTCGTCGTTTCAAAATTCCCTAAAACCACCATTTTCATTGATTTGACCTCAGAACAGCCTCAGTGTATAAAATTCTTTTTATTATTTTTTTAAATGTAGCAACAGTTTGAGTTTAATTGTTAATATTTTCAGTTTAATTTTAGTGTTGGTGTTTTTAAATAATTTTAATATGGTTAAAGATTTATCAGGTGATATTTAAGAAGGTTAGAGCAGCGATTTCAAAATGTACTTTTTAGTTTTTCTGACTTAGAACATTCAGTCTGTAAACATATGAAACAATACCTTTTTTCACATGGTGTTGTGACAAATTCGACTGGAAAAACCCAGCAAGTCTTCTGTATTTTGTTTTAAATAGTTTTCTAAGTATTTTTCCCGCAAAAGATTTAAAAAAAAATCTAAAATGATATAATAAATAAATCAATTAAATAAATAAAACGTAATTCTAACTGAAATTTTAGTTACTTTTTCCCCACACCTATTTTCTTTCTTTCTTTTTCTTTCTTTCTTTTTTTTTTTTTTAGTTATTTTTGGTATTTCAAAGTGTTTTTCATGGCTTAAATGCATGCTTTTAATTTTAAGTTCAGTTTCAGTTGATCATAACAATCTTGCTCTCCAGTGGATAATAATTACGGTGTTTTAAGGAGTCCCTGAACTCATCACAAACGTCGTTGCTTGGACACCTGTTGCGCGACTTCACTTGCTTCTGAGATTTTAGCGATCCTAAAGATAACATACCGCTGGCCTGAGATGTAAAAATGTAACCTCGTGTCCTACAGATACAAACCTTGTGTTTAAGTAAAATTAAATACCATTTACTCGACTTAAATATCGACCAGAGAAGCTTCAGCCAATCGCCTGCCGATGCGACATCTCCTCCCATTAACGTGTCCCTCTTCCGGGTAGTATGGCCGCCGTCCTGTAGCCTGTGCTCCGATGTGTGCCGCTATCTCATACGAGAATAAAGACCTGGAAACATGTCGGCCTTGCTTTTGCTGAAAAGCTCGCTGAGCAGACTGCCACAGAGCGTCGCTCGGCAGGTTGTCGGCTGCAGTTATCACACCGAGAGAGGTGTTTACGGGTACCGACCCAAAAGAACCGAGCGGGACCAGCAGTGGCAGAGCGAGCGAGTGGCTGCACTAAATCAAGGTCAGTATGGAGTTAAATTACAGTAAGGTCCCCTTGAGTTACCGTCGTTTAACATGGAGGCTCGGCAAAGATAGTTGCATTAACGCTTGTTTGTGGGGTTATTGTATTCCGCAATATTTTTATAGGCGTTTAAATTATTTCCTGTTTAGGTGGCCCATTGTTGACTCTGGAAGCTGTTAACTGCTGTGCAGTGAACGCGTCATTCATTTAACGTGAGCTTGCTGTCACACGTTGTTCTCTTCTCTTGAGTTCAGATCATGCTCTCGCTCGACTGGTGGAGGCATACAGAGCACACGGGCACAAGGCTGCTAAAATTAACCCTTTGCTACCTCAAAAGCCTGTTGTTGACAGTGTCCCGGAGATTAGCACGCTGACTGGCACCATGAGCGGACAACTCAACACCTCAGGTAAAGGAAGCCTACAGAAAGCATGCATCTGAAGTTAGCATACTCACACTTGTTTACCTTTTTAACCTTAATCTTACAAATGCAGCTGCTTTTAACTCGTCGGGCCTCGAATGTGGTCACGTGAGTCATCCAAATCTTATTCTAACTGTACAAGAAGCAATTAATAAAAATAAAATCTGCTATATTAGTGCACATAAAACACCCTGATTGATAGTGAGATAATAATATTTGTAAGGGGTTAAAACGGATCACTTTTGTGTTTGGAGGAAACCCCACAAACCACCTAAAGAAAATAAAATTATATTGCTCTTATAGTTAAGCGTTAAGTGTTAATCACATCCAACTCTCTTTTTGCTCTTTAAGAAGTGTTAAACCTATGTGGCGTTTGCCTTTCATTATGAAATCTTGCCCAGTGTTCGCTGCACCTCAGTGTTGATTTTTAACTGAGGACTGTCAGTGTTGAACAGAACTTGTACTTACTTGTCAGTATGTGCTATTGTTGCGCAACACCTGGTTGATCATCAGTTGTCTCTGAAAGCGAAGCGTTCTCTTCCAAAAACGGCTGTAGGGGAGAAAAGAAAACGACACACACCATTTTATCCATGACTTAACGCTAAAGAATGAACTCTTTAAGGTAGACGCACATAAAGTTGCCTTTATGTTTTGTTATGCAAAATTTGAGTGGTTACATCTGTTACTACACCATTATTACGCCTAATTATGAGGTTAAAAAAATGAAAAGTTCTCGACAAGCTTATGTAAAGCAGCAAAATTTGAACCATTTCACACAAAACTCTGTGCATTTTTTGAACTTTGTGAGAACTTTGTGGTGTGCTGTCCAGTCGGAAGGAGCCATCAGAAGACGTCTACACGGCAGTCATAAAGGGACGTGGTCAGCAGCAATACTCTGGCAAGGCAGGATGGATCTTTTTTCCAGGCTATTTACGCCTGAGCTGTGTGAATTGAAGGCTTGGTTTCCTGTTCTTATCTGCCGGGACTGGCGCCCGGTGAGGTCTTCTGCTGCTGTAGGCCATGTGCTTCAAGTTTTTTAGATGTTGTGCATTCAGTCTTCTTCCTTTTCTGACTGTTCCCAGTAGCTCAGCAGTTTCTGAACTTCAGCTGGTCGTCTTGCTGTGATGCCACTGGCTGGTTAAATATTTGCAGCTGAACCTGTTAAAGCGGTGTGTGAGTGTATATAACCGTTAAAAAATCAAATCCCTAAAGGAAACCGTTACAGCAGACATAGTTCCATTTTTACTCACACATTCAGCGTCCTGATCTGCTTTGGGTTGCTTACTTGAAGGACCGTCCTCTTCATCCAGGATAACCATATTATTAGAGCCACACACTGAAGGGTCTAGATCTGAACTGGTTATAACAACAAGCTCTGGACTGGATAGAGCCCATCTGATCACAGGCTTACAGGGGTGGAACATGACCATGTGACCCACTGCACTCAATCATGCAGAAAAATGCCTATTAAGATGCTGTGTTTTCATTTATTTCACCCATGTTCTTATGTGCTAGTGATGTGTGTCAATGGATCAGACCAGTCGCAGTGTTTCATGGTAACAGCAGCTCGTCGTTACCTCGTTAAGTCTTAGGATTTGATTTGTAAACGGTTTCATTCTGTTGTATTTATATTTTATGCAACGTTTGAGAATTTTGATTCTTGGTTTAAAAGTGTAAAGTCAGAGTGAAATGATTGCAGGTTAAAGTCCTGAAAACAACCCTGTAGAAATTTTAAAGTATGTAAGGTTTATTATTAAAATTTAATTTGTTCTCATTACTTTTTGTAACATATTTTCTAGCTTCATATCATTTGTGAAATATTATTTGGTCACTGCTGTGTAAAACATATTACAACTATTTATTTTTTTTATATAGTTTCAGTGATTTGAGGCAAGAAAAACTCCTATAAACACAGTGTTTATTCATCTGTGAATACAAAACACTAAAAAGTACATATTAGGGCTGTTTTTGTTCTGTGCCCCTCCCCCACCCTTATAATTCACAGGTAGGTGTTGCTTGCTTTACTCGTTACATGTGATTCTGCAGGTTTGCGGCACTTTGGGAAAGCGCAGTCTTCGGTGGAAGAGGTTCAGGCCTACCTGGAAGAAGCCTACTGTGGCCACTTGTCAGTGGAGACTGGCCAGCTGAGCAGTCTGGATGAGAGGGAGTGGTTCGCTGACCGCTTCGAGGAGCTTAAGAGAAAGAATTTCTCTCCAGAGGAGAGAAGGCAGCTGACCAAGATCATGCTAGAGTCTCAGGCAGGTTTCAGAAGAGTAATGAAAAAAGATTGTAGCACGTGATCTCAATGACATCCACTTCATAACATTCCTCTTTCGACCTGCAGGAATTTGACCACTTTCTGGCCACCAAGTTTGCTACTGTGAAGCGTTATGGAGGAGAGGGAGCAGAGAGCATGATGGGGTTTTTCTTTGAGCTCTTCCACCAGTCTGCCCACAGTGGAGTCACTGACGTTGTGATCGGCATGCCTCACCGAGGCCGACTCAACCTCCTGACAGGCCTGCTCAAGTTCCCACCTGAGGTTTGGATATTTAATCTGACCTGTAGACTTCATTTTAGTCACGATCTTCAAGATTATTATTATTATTTTTTTAACATCACAACAAACAAAAGCGAGACGGTGTCGGATAACGCTGTGCTTCCCTCATTTTTCTCTCCAGCTTATGTTCCGTAAGATGCGCGGCCTCAGTGAGTTCCCCGACACCTCGCCGGCCATCGGTGACGTCCTCTCCCACCTCACCTCTTCGGTGGAGTTGGATTTTGGAGCCAAACACCCCCTTCATGTCACCATGCTGCCCAACCCATCTCACCTTGAGGCCATCAACCCCGTGGCTCAGGGCAAAACCAGAGCCAGGCAGCAGCTCCGGAAAGAAGGGGACTACTCGCCCGAAGACGACGCCCAACCAGGGGACCAAGTCGTCTGTCTGCAGGTAACATGGCCGCACGCACGCATGAGGACATATTTTAAAACTTGCTAGAACAAGTGATGAGTCTGTTAGTGTGGAATTTAATAAACTAACACAAATAGCTCTATTGGAACAAATAAAAAAAGTGTTTTTACTTCTGTGTGCTGAAAAACTTAAAGTCCTTCTCCCTTCCAAAATGTTTAAGAAATCACTCTGTGCTTTTATGAATTAATGGTGAACAATAATTATTTTTGATTTGACAAGTTTACATTTATTTGCTCTACCTGATGTTGATATGGTGACTTGCAGACATCACAACTTGAATAACTTGAGCTTATTATATAATATTATACTAACTAACCAACCAGGAAGCTCATTCTCTTCCCCTTGACAACATTTTCTTTCAAAGTAAAATACTTTTTGGGGGTCAACCAGAAAGAAAGGCAGTTGTGAAATGTAAAAGTGAGGTCAGAGGTCAAATGTGACATGATATTTGGATGCAAACTATAATGCGATATTTAGAATCCCCATATATCCTTCCTATAAATGCCTATATGTTGCCAATACAAACAATGGCGGTAAGAATAATGGTTTTAAATAGCTTTATTTAGCATTATTATCAATTTGACCTTTAGATGACTCTGTTGACCTTGGAGAGGTCAAATATGACATATTTTAAATCTTTATAATTGTACTTTCTGCACGTTGACTACACACACGACACTTGCAAGAATCATAGCTTCTAAGTTATGTTTTTGTCAATTTTTGACCAATAAGTCATTAAAATGACCTTGAAGACCTTTGAAGATGTAGGAGACATTTTACTGGATTGTTAACATACGATGACATTCTATACTCCTACAGACTAATCAGGTCAGTATAAAACAGCAGGATTTTTCAGATGATGTTTATTTGTATGAGTTAACTCTTCTTCCTTCTCCACAGATTCACGGCGATGGCTCGTTCACTGGTCAAGGGATCGTTCCTGAAACTCTGACCCTTTCAAATCTTCCTCACTACAGAGTGGGTGGGAGCATCCACCTCATCGTGAATAACCAAGTGGGCTACACCACCCCGTCGGAAAGAGGACGATCGTCTTTGTACTGCAGTGATGTCGGTCAGTGAAAGCTTCTCATCAGTATTCCCGTGTACAGAGAGAATACGTTATTAGTAAATCATTTATTTGAAAGCTCTCTGTGTATAAAAAAAAGACTTTGAGAATAGGCAGACACGAAATAAAAAGCGCGTGAGGAGAGTTGCAGATTAACTAAATATAAACTTTAAAATGTCACAGCTTCATAGTTTTTGGAACTCATTCTAAAGTATTTAAACCCAGTGTTTCCAAGATCAGTGTCAATTAGAGGTACAGCAAATGTCAAAATGTCCTGTGACCTGCCATTGTGTCTGCTGTGTTTCAGCTTAATCAAAGAGCAGGCTTTAGTCAGGCAATCTTTCCAGTAAAGCCTTTTTTTTTTTTTTTTTTTTTTTTTTTTTTTTTTTTTTTTCTTTTTTTTTTTTTTTTTTTTTTTTTTTTTTTTTTTTTTTTTTTTTTTTTTTTTTTTTTTTAGATTTAAAAAAAAAAAAAAAAAAAAAATT